>JAJOOO010022189.1:0-16731 GCA_029582685.1 Solanum piurae
ATGGCGAGGTTCATTTGCTTTTAAGTTAGATTGGTTAGCTGCATAGTTATGTCTTCTTCACTATTTACTTGTGATTTTGGTTGTCTTATTTGCCGATTCAAGGTGTCGTAGCATTTTCTCATCATCGTTAGCTCAATATCCTAGGATCTGTTTATGTTCCTGCATTACTTGGATGTCGGCTGTACTCTCTTGTATTTCAGTCGTTAATGTATGTTTACAACTCACCTTTGTCTCATTTCAATTCGGTTCATAGGCTTATTGTTAGTTTATTACCATACGCATCTAGTCCCTCACATGCTAGCTTTATTTTGGCTTCAAAACGTGACTCGAGACCTTATTGTCTTCTTTTCCTTCTAAGTAGCCTTTTGTTTCAATGTTGCCCATTAATCAAATCTGGAAATCTCAATGCTACAACCGTTAGTCATAACCTCCTCTGGTTGCCGTCATGTGTTAGCTTGCTTTGTCGCTAGTTGTATGAGGTCATATGAGCTTGTTTAAAATATCGTTTATGCTCCCGGGTTTTTCTTTTCTATTATGTTTTTCGTGTTTATTCCTCGAGATTTAGGATAATATTGAGGTTTAGATATAAAAAAAAAAGGTGTTCAAGTGTGATAAAAAAAAAAGGGGACAGCCTTGCGTTAATCTTGGGTTGAGATTCATTGTTCCATAAGTTTTCTCTATGTCTCTGTTTTACTTAAAGATTGGTCAACTTATTATTGAGCGTCTTGTTTATTTTAAATTTTGGTATTGATCCGTATTTACTAGAGTTTGACTATTGAGATATCCCATTTTGAGTACATTTCCCAGTAGCTCTGTTGGCTTGTATTGTGTCTACATCCTTAATTGTTCATTTGATTACATGTCAATTTGAAGATATACACGGAAACCGGGAATTGATCGAGGCTATAAAGGGAATTTACTTATAACTTGCATGTCATTTATACCTACAATTTCTAATTTATACTTAAGCTTTGATCTCTCTGTTTAAATGATACATATGGCATATTTTTTCTCTTTCAAAGGAGTTAGTGGCATTCGTAAATGTGCGTGTGAGATAACTTTGACCCTTTTTTTTTTTCATTTTAGTTAACAAGGGAGTAATTGTCATGTCATTTGGGTTGTTAGTTTAGTTCATTTTTATTATTTTATTATTTTATTATTTATTTATCAATAAGTGATTTGTTGTGATAGAATTATCAGTCATCTTATTGTCGTTCATTTTTTTTTAGAGTATAACTGTGTTAGAATATTTTGTCCTATGCTAATATGATTTTGTTTCTTTTGTATGTAAAATCTTTCCGAGTTCGCCAAGAACTCGCTCCTTCCTTTGCATTTTGAGAGAGCCGTAAGGGCTCTAATTCCTTTATCGAGTCAGCCGGCTATAAAAATTGACGTACAGATCTCAGAGTTGAAAAATGTGAAAGCGGAAGAGAATTGAAATGATTGGGCCAAAGGCCAACTCTTTATACAAATAATGTATTTTGTTATTATTGGGCTTAAGCTCACATATCTATTATCTTGCTAGAATTTAGGATAGGTGAAAAATTGGGTCAAAGGCCCAAAACGAAAATGGGCCCAAATACTGGCCCAGGCGAACAGGAAAACCAGATTTGGGCCCAAATCTCTTTCCCGATTCATTTTTATTATGTTTATTTACTTGTTAATATTTTTTGTTAATCTTAAGGTCGAAAATATTCAAATCCCCGAAAGGCACCCATTTTGAATTAATTACTTAACTAAATTACTCATCTTTCACTTGACTTAAATAATAAATACATAATAAATAAATAAATTTATAAAATACTTCACTTAGATAATATTCCATTATTTTTCTATTAAAATGGTCCTAACCATAAAATAGTTCAATTTTGCAAATCAAGTTAAAGTTAAAACATTTTAGCCAAATAATTAATTGTTGGATAACCGCATATTAGCGGGCATTTCAGGTGCTTTCAAACCCTTCCTGAAATGCTAATATGAACCCCGAACCCCCTTTTAAGTTTTCAATTGATTTCCTGTTTTAACCTATTGAAAATCAGTTTTCTTAATTTTACTTTAAAAATTAAGTGGCGACTCTCTCAACCAGTCTTAGTCTTAATATATTTTTTATATAAAACACTTGCAATGCCTCCTGTTCAGCTATACACCTTCGCACCATTTGATCAGGTCCTTGCTTGAATAGGAAAGGTTCATCCCATATATAAAATTGTGCCTCATACTTCAGCCTTTGCTTTTGATGTGTTGAAGCCCCGAGTGGAAATAAACCACTCACCAGAAAGTTCACAATGTCAGCATACCAGGGTACTTGAACAAGATCCAAGGCAAGTAATTGCTCATCGGGGAGCTCTTCGTGAAGATGTCCTTCATTCCACACATGAGATGAGTCCTCCAATCTAGGTAGATGATCAGTTATATGGTTTTCACTCCCCTTCCTATCTTTAATCTCTAGATCAAAATCTTGCAAGAGCAATAACCACCTAATTAGCCTCGGCTTTGTATCCTTCTTGTTGAACAAATATTTGATTGCAGCATGATCAGTGTAAACAACAACCTTGGTGCCTACCAAGTATGACCTAAACTTATCAAATGCAAACATTAATGCTAGCATTTTTTTCTCTGTGACAATATAATTAGATTGAGATGCATCAAGTGTCTTGCTCGCATAGTAGATGGAATGAAAAATCGTATCCTTCATTACCCAAGCACTACACCAACCGCTGTTTCACTAGCATCACACATGAGCTCGAATGGAAGCTCCCAATTTGGAGCAATCAGAATATGAGCTTCTATCAACTTCTTTATCAACAGCTTAAATGCCTGCAGACACTTCTCATCAAATACAAACTTCACTTCTTTTTCCAATAGGCTGCACATAGGTTTTGCAGTCTTAGAAAAGTCCTTGATGAATCTCCGGTAGAAACCATCATGTCCCAGAAAGCTTCTAACTCCCTTCACAGTGATGAGTGGTGGCAACTTTTCAATGACCTCCACCTTGGCTTTATCAACTTTCAGTCCATTCCTTGAGATTTTGTGCCCCAGTACAATACCTTCTCGAACTAAGAAATGGCACTTCTCCCAATTCAACACCAAATTTGTCTCTTCACATCTTGCTAGAAACCTGTCAAGGTTTGTCAAACAAATATCAAAAGACTCACCAAACACCGAGAAGTCATCCATGAACACCTCAACAATGTCCTCCACCATATCATGGAAAATTGCCATCATGCTTCTCTGGAATGTCGTTGGTGCATTGTATAATCTGAATGGCATACGTTTGAACAAATATGTGCCTTACGGACAAGTGAATGTAGTCTTCTCATGGTCCTCTGGTGCAATAACAATATGCTTATACCCTGAGTAGCCATCCATGAAGTAGTAGTATTCTTTCCCCGCCAGTGTATCCAACATTTGATCAATGAATGGTAACGGATAATGGTCTTTTCTAGTGGCATCATCCAACTTCATGTAGTCCATACAAATACACCACTTAGTTACTATCCTTGTTGGAATCGGTTCATTCTTCTCACTGGTGATCACCGTCATTCCGCCCTTTTTGGGTACACATTGTACTGATGGGGTACACAATTCACGCATCTAACCACTTGATCACCTCTTTTCTTACCACATCTTTCATCACTGGATTCAGTCTCCGCTGGTGTTGTGCACCACTCGGCTTATGCCCTTCTTCAATGTAAATTTTGTGCACACATAATACGGGACTGATGCCATGAATATCGGACATTTTCCAGCCTAGAGCTGCTTTTATCTTCCTCAATATACTCAATGTGGCTTCCACCTGTGATTCAAATAATGTTGCAAACAAAATAACCGGTAAGGTCTTATCTTCGCCTAAAAATGCATATCGTAGGTGGGCTGGAAATGCTTTTAACTCTAGCTTGGGTGCTTCCTCAATGGAAGGTTTGGGTGGAGGACCCAACACCTTGTTCAAAGGCTCACAGTGATCTCTTGATGTGCCCACACTTGCCACATCCAAAAATTGTACCATTTCCTGTTCCTCAGCATCCCCATAGATATCATCTCCTACTAACACACGCTCCAATGGGTCATTGGCTGCAATATATTGAGCTTCTACTTCAAGATCTATCACTTTTATTGCAGACAAATCTTCATACACGGCTGGGAGCTTCAACACCTTGTAGACATCGAACACCTACACCTTGTCATGTGCCTACATAGTAAGTTTCCCAGCTGCTGCATCTATCATAGCACGCCCTGTAGCCAAGAAAGGTTTTCCCAAGATGAATGGCACCTCAAGATCTAGCTCAAAATTCAGTACCACAAAGTCTACTGGGAATATCAACGATCCCACTTGCACTAAGACATCCTCTACAATATTCTCTGGCCTAGAAACAGATCTATCAGCCAACTGCAAGATAATGGTAGTGGGTTTAGGACTACCCAACCTTAGCTTTTTATATAACGACATTGGCATCAAGTTCATACTAGCTCCTAGATCACACAATCCTCGCGCATGGATGCTCTGCCCTATAGTGATCTAAACCATAAAGCTACCCAGATCTTTCAGTTTGGTGGGCAACTTATTCTGAATTCGGGAGCTGCACTCTTCAGTAAGTGTAATAGTCTCATATTCAGTCAACCTCCTCTTATTCACCACGATCTCATTCACATACTTTGCATACCTGGGTATACCCTGAAAAACATCTACCAATGGCAAATTAATATCAACTTGCTTTAAAAGAGAGAGAAACTAACCAAAACATTCATTCTTTTTCTATTTTTTGAACTTTTGAGGGAATGGAGGAGGTGATTTCACTATTGGATGCACTCTTTCTTCTTGTGCAACATCCTCACTCTCCTTAGGTTCACTCTTATTACTAGTAGATTTAATATTTCTTTTCTTTGGAGCCAACTCCACCAACTACAAACCACTGCGTATACCTACCGCATTTACCTGCTTGGGATTTGGATTAGTGTTTCCCAGCAAACCTCCTTGCAATCGTGAGTTTTGGGCACTAGAAAATTGCCCAAATTATTTCTCTAGGTTCTGTGTAGCTAGCTAATTATTTCTAACATCAGCAGCTAACTGAGCTTGATCAACCATGATCTTCTTCAACATCTCCTCCATGCTCATGTTATTGGGCTTCTTATTGGGCTACTCTCGTTAGGACTGTTGTTGATAACTATGTGCATTTCCTTAGGGTCTATATTGATTTTGGCCTTGAGCCTGATACTGATTACCTCCCTAGGAAAAATTTGGATTGTTACACCAACTAGGATTGTAGGAGTTTCCATAGTTTTGATGGTCCCCTCCTCGTTGTGCATTTCTTACAAAATTCATAGAATCCGAGTTTGCACTATAATCACCTCCTCCGCAGATTTCACACCAAGTCGGTGGTTGCAGGACTGCATTCACTTGAGTTGGTTGTCGTCCCAGTGATAGATTGCTGAAGTGAGTGTCCATCATGTTATGTATTGCAGCAATTTGTGCAGTTAAGGCAGTCACTACATCTACCTTCAACATGCCGATAGTTTTCTGTATCACAGGTTTAGCTCCTCCTCCGTTCCATTCGGGGTTACCTTATGAAATCCTATTCAGCAAGGTGAATAACTCAGCATAAGTCTTCTCTAAAGCCTGTCCACCTGCAGCTGAATCAAGTAAAATCTTAGTGTTAGGCTCCAATCCTTCAATGAAGGTATGGACCAATACCTCGTTTGCCTGATGATGATGTAGCGGCTCATCAATATCGATTTAAACCTGTCCCAAGCCTGGTACAAGTTCTCTCCTCCTTTTTGATGAAAACTCAGTATGTTGCTCCGTAACTTAGTTGTTTCCCGGATGGGGAAAATCTAATAAGGAACTTCTGTGCAAGATCGTCCGAGGAGGTAATGGAGTTAGCAGGCTCAAAATTTAACCATCTTTTTGCCTCCCCCAGCAGAGAAAAGGGGAATAAAGTGAGCCTCACGTAATCCACATTCATTCTAGCTGGAGTGTAAGTATCACTGATCTTGAGGAAATTATGAATATGGACTATTGGATCCTCATGCGATAGACCAGTGAACTGTCCATTCATGTGCAATAGTTACACCATACTCTGCTTCAATTCAAATCTTCCACCAGCTTCAGGTTTTTGAATGCATGAAGTCACATTGGTGGTACGTGGGATTGCCATATTTCTTACTTTTATCTCAGCCATTAGTGCATGTTCCTCTCACTCAACTCTTGCTACAGGAGTTGTTGGTTCACTAGCAACAAGAGGGACTGGGTAAGTGAGTCGTTTTTGCCTTCTCCGGTAATGAACGAATCTTTCTGGTTCAGCTAGAGGCTCCACCATGTCCTGATCGTCTTCCAGTTTGGAAATTCAATACAACCTGCAAAATGAATCGCTAAGATCAAGTTGTCAACACTTGCTTTTCAACATCAGAAATTACAGAAATCAAATACTTCCTAATTCTAAAGTCCCAGGCAGCGGCGCCAAGAACTTATTGCGCCCAAATCGCACACGCAAGTGTACGTGGTCGTTCAAATATTAAAGTGGCTCTTTTAAAGAGCCGGGTATCTTACCCACATAGACTTACGATTAAAATTACTTGATTTTTCCAACGCTTTTAGCTAACCACAAGTGTTATCAAGATTTCGAGATTGATTGATTTTATAAGATAAAAGTTAAACAAGAACTAAACAAACGCGATTCAATTTTGAAGGTTTCAAACAATGATTGGGTAAAGTCCAGGGTTGCAGCTCTTATCAGGATTCATGCAATTTATCTTATTAAACATATATTTATCAACTATCGAATCAATGATCACAGGGTTAAATATATGATTATGGTCTCCCGACCTCTAATCGACTACGATAAATAACAATCTAACTATATCGTTGAGTGGGGATAGGTTGGACCAAGTATCGAGCATTACGATTTCTTCATGTATAATGACCAAGCATGGTTTCTAGGTATTTCCCTATCCTAGATACAAATTAACTCTAATTATTAAGAGAAAATCATACTTCTTACGCCCCACGTTCTATCCTCTTATTCCTCTCTCGAGTTCAATTCGAATAATATGTTTATTTCAATGGTGATCAGGCATGAAATAGGAAAATCAAGAACATAAGAAAGATTCATATGATAGTCAATGTCAACCCATAAAAACTCAATAAGTTACAATCATTATGTAGCCACAACCCTAGAACTAGGGAAATTAGCTACTAATAATAATATTTTCAATCAAGCAAAGTTTAAATATCATGAATAGATCAAAAGTAGAAGAGTTTAGGAAAAAAATCCTAAAAACTGATGAAATAACTCTCCAAATCGTGGTTCTTCAAAACCCAGAAAAAGAATATTTAATAAAATAAAAATTGAGTCTATTTATAATTAAGTTGAAACAGCCAAAATTGGTACACTATGGTGCGACACGGAGACGTTTCTGAGATCCGCTTCGTGGGATTAAAGTCTTCTCCGCGATGCGGCCACTCCACGGAGCGTTCGGCCTCACTTTCATTTCATGGCTCAAAAGGAAAAATACCTCTCCGCGATGTGGAGAGGGTACGGACTTGCCTTCACAAATTTCTTCTTTTCTCTTCTCTCGCTGCTTTTTGCCTTGGTTCCTTTCATCCTCCATAATGCTTGTTTTAGTGCTCATTTCTTCATTCAACTTTACCTACACAACTAATCATGTTGGTTAGCATGTATACAACCAAAATACTCGACACGACTCTAAACTAACATAAAACGATTCAAAACTTAGTCAAAACATGGGTGTTATTAGGTTCCTAGGCATATAAATATGCCTAAGATCAATCACATAGCTCATAGTGATGGTTGTTGGTTAGAGAATCTCCCTAATTGAGATATTATTGTATTTTTACATACAATTGAGTTATTATCTACTATTTTAAAAGCTTTCCATATATTGCATCTCTTATTGTTGCTTTATCCTTCAGTATCTTGAGTTGAGTATCTTGAGTCGAGTATCTTCGAGTTGAGTATCTTACCTTTGAGTTGAGTATCTTATCCTTGAGTTGAGTATCTTATCCTTGAGTGGAGTTTGGTCGAGTTTGTTTGAGAAGAGGTAAGTATGTTTCTTCTTTATCAGTTCAAGCTTATGTTTATGCTTCAGAATTCCACTTACATTCTCATGCATTATATGTACTGACACAATTTGGCCTACATATTTTATGATGCATATACATGTATTTAGGGTCATCAACAGACGCTTCGTTGATACCACTTGCAGTTTTAGTTAGCTATGGTGAGCCTTCTTGCTTTCGGAGGGTTTCACTTTTACTTTTAGTTTGTTAGGATGTCGTGGGTCTTGTCTCAATAATATTTCTGTAATAGTAGAGGCTTCATGAATAGTTTAAAGGTCGGGGAGTCTATCATTATTTCCTTTGTTATTGTAATGTTTTGAGTCCATGAGGCATTTAACTAATACTTGTTAAATTATTTTCAGATGGTTATTGGAATTGAGTTTAAATTAAATTTTTAAAGTTATTTTTGCATCATGAGTTTTCATTTTGCTTCAGTAAGTCTTCCGCTGAGTAATGAGACAGACCAAGGGTTTGCTTGGGAACCAACAATGGTTCTCGAGGGCCAGTTACGTCGAGGGTATAGGCTTGGGGCGTGATAAACTTGGTATCAGATAACAAAGTTCAAGTGTCCTAGGGTGTCTGAAACCATGTCGGTAGGATCTTGTTTATGGTTGTGAGGGCCCACTTCTATAAATGAGGGACTACAAACATTTAAGAAAAGTTTCCCTTCTTTCATACTCTTAATCGTGCAGTAGAACTGTGTCATAAGGAGCTTATTCAAACTCGTGCATTTCTCAGGTTCATTCGACTACCGCTCATACTAAAAGTGGTTGAAATGTAAAGCCCAAGATCCGTATGATTGAGTTATTCTTGAGGAATCCCTGAGACTGTAGAGGAGCATGTGAGTGAGTTAACTATTGAGTTTTCAAAGAATGCCCTCGTATTCATATAAATCGTGTGTTTGATCTAAAAGCGAGATGTACTCTCTTCTCTAAACCTTGTTTACATTGATAACCTTATGAGGAATTGTGTTGTAGAGCTTGTGTAATATTTTCACCCGAAAAGGTAGTATGAGTTACTAGATTATGAGCGACAGTACGGAAAGTGCCCAGAGTTAGAGGAAAGTATGCAGAGGTTCAGTAATCTAAGAAAGGGAGATGGTGTTTTGGCAAGCTATGTTACTATAGTCATGCACCTAGTAGTAAGTTATTAATGAGGAGTATCCCTTATGGGTAGACTAAAAGTGATGAGTTGTGAAGGTTTCATGATAGAAGGTAGAGGAATAGTTACGAGTTAGGATGAGTTAGAGTTTATTTTAACTAGAAAGAAGTTTATGATGAGGTGTCATGGTGTTAGTAATGACCAAGTGTAGGTGTTGAATAGAAGAGCATGAGTATTCATGAGATGATAGATCTAAGCTAGGCTTATGAATTTTGAAGGGGGAATCCCATGGTATTCAGAGGATGATAGAACTATTTGAGAAATAATGTGCAGTAAGTGAGTAAATAGTACTTAAGTTGTGAAATGGAAGGTGAAGATAATATGTAGGTAGACGGAGAGCAAAATATTGGCTACTTGTCATGAGACCTTAGTGGGTGAGTGTTTCTTGACTTTTATGGTAGTCACAAGTAGTATAAGGCGTGAGCAATCATATTGATATATGTGTTTAGTACTAGACACTAAGCTTGAACTTGAGATGAGTGTTGTGATCAAAAGAATGGCAACATGAGGGTGATGATGTTACTCTTGAGATTTGATATGGTAGACTTAACATAGAGTATGCGAGGAATTGAGATGTTAGCTGCAATAAATATGAGGGGTACAAGTGAGAGACCCTAACCTTTAGATAAGGGCAGTGAAGTGTGGCTAAGTCACAAGAGTAACAAGAGCATTAAGAGGTGTACCGAGATGGTATGTTACCAGATGAGGTTCCAATTAAGTTAATGATTTTTCATGTGTGCTTAGATAGCATATGTCACGACCAGAGCCTACACCTTGGACGTGGCCGGCACTCGAGAACCATTGATGGTCCCCAAGAGAACCCTCATATTGGCTGACTACAAGCGGAAGACTAACTAAAGTATACAAAGCTTAAAAACTGAATAAAATTCAATAAACTCAACCTTGCAATTCTTTAACTCAAATGAATAACTTAGAATAAAAATAATATATTCATCTCGCCATAAAATTGGCAACTTAAATCTTTAAAACATTTAAAAAAATAAATGAAACAGACATTCTGAAACTCTATTGTCTGTTTATGAAGCCTCTAATTGACAAAAATGGAAGTCGGTACAAGACCCATGATATCGTGACAAAACTGAAGAGTAAATGAAATCGTCCGGAAGCAAGGAGACTCACCATAGCTAACTAGAACTCTATGTGGTATCAACGAAACTCCTATTGATGATCCTGAATACCTGAATCTGCATCATGAAAGGATGTAGGCCAAATGACTCAGTACGTGGAATGTACGAGCATGTAAGGGAAATTCTAAAGCATAACATAAGTTTGAAACTTGATAAAAAGGGAAACATCCTTACTTCTTCTCAAACTTACTCAACTCAAGGAATACTCAAGGGTACTCAAAACTACTCAAACTTACTCAACTCAGAAGTACTCAAGGATAGGATACTCAACTCAAGATACTCAACTCAAAGGTACTCAACTCAAGATATTCAACTCGAAAGACTCAACTTATGATACTCAAGGATAAAGCAATAGTAAAAGATGCAATATATTTATATATATATATATATATAGAAAGCTGTAAAACTGTAGATAGCAACTCAATGTATTTAAAAATACACTAATACTCAATTTGTATATAAAAATACAATATAACTCTGTGGGAGTTCTCTAACCGACAACCACCACTATGAGCCTAAGTAATGATACAACGTCTTGCCCACGCTGCCAGAATTGTCCTATACTTTCCCGTCATATAGAACGCCTTAATTAAGTGTATCCACTAGTTTATACTACAAATCACTAAGCAATTAACTAAAAAGTATGATCCTTTTCTACCGATGATGGCTACATAGTTTATGGAGACTTGAGTTATTATGAACTCGCGTCCCCATATCGGTGCTCAATACTACTCCCAAAATACACTCAGCTCATATGTTTAAAAAATAAAACTCTTTCTTTGGTTTGAGATAATTACTCAAAACTTAGCTTAAAAGCTCTCTTGGAAATTGGTGTTTCCTTTCTTGCTCAAATGTGAAAACATTTTAACTCTTGGGAATACTTAGTTCCAGTATAATCTTGAAGAAAAGAACTTTACAGTTACTCTTTACTCAACTCAATGCTTAAGTCTTAAAACAAAGTTAAAACATTTGTAAAAGACTTCTTAAAATATGGTTCATGCCGAATTATGGATGTGAACGACTCAATGCAAGGTTTTCAATAACCATAGATAGAACTCAATACTTGAAACTCAAGAACTTCAATGATACTACTCATTTCAAGAATGTTCAACTTAGAGGGTTCATGCGGAATTATGAGCATGAACTACTTAACTCAAGGACTCAAAGATACTTCTCACCTCAAGACTGTTCGACTTATAGGGTTCATGCGGAATTATAGGCATGAACAATTCAACCCAAGAACTTCATGGGTAACATGTAATAGTCCGATGATTAGAAAAATAATCTCGGAGGGGATTAGGAACTCAAAACTCAAGACTTAGAACTTGAAGATACTACTCTTCTCAAAGGTACTAAAATTATGGAGTTTATGTAGAAGTTATGGGCATGAACGACTTGACTCAAGGGTCAAAATACCAATAAGGAACTCATGTGTACGTCGCTCCTCATTCTCATACTTATTTACTGAAAACTTAACTCAAATCGATGATGGATCTCAAAGGATTCACAATTGAACTCAAAGGCTTCCTTGAACTCTACTCTTTAACTCTCTCTTGGATGTGAATTATGAATTCAAGAGTTATGGTTCATGATATGAAGTAGACTCATGAATACATTCTCCTCACTCTCATGCTCACTTACTTGAGTCTTAAAACAAGTTACTAGAAGTTGTATAAGACTCCACAAAAGGACTTAAGGGACTTTCTTAGTATGTTCGAAAGAATTCTCAAAACTTAACTCTTAACTCTATTTTGAATTTGAATTACAAATTCAAGATTATGATTCATGTTATGAATGATTTCTATGTGTTTAGAATTAGTTTAAAATCAAATGAGAGTAAAGGTACCCTTCGAAGGAACTCAAACGGATGAAACGACGAAGAACGGGTGGGGGAAGGCGACCCGGGCACTCTGAGTGGAGCGGGGAGCCAGCCCCTAAAATTCAAAGGAGTAATTGGGACGCTCTGGCTGGCGTGGGGTGCCAGGCCCCAACCCAGAAAACTTCGACGACTTTCTTTTCTCGTTTTCTCACCCTAACTCACCTAGAATCGAACGGTTTATTCCCCAATCACTTGAATTTGATTACTTAACATAATTACACTCTAACCTACTCAAAACAACACTCAAATCACTAAATTTCATCTCAATAAATCATCAAAACTCCAACACAACAAGATTTAGAATGAGCTTCAAGAACACCTATCAAGAACTCATCAAGAACTATAATCTTTCAACTTCAAGAATGAAATTTCGCTGAAAATAACATGATTGGCGTGTGGGTGAACTAACCCAAAACTATGGAAGCTTACATACCTCTTAGGGATCAAACCCATGGCGAAAATCCACAACAACACGCAAGAATCTCGACGAACGCTTGATCTTCTTCTCTTTTCTCTTTTTTACTCTTTTTGAACACTCAACTAAAACCCTAGGCGTATATTAGGATTATAAAACTGAACCTAATAGTATTATACCCCTAAAACATTACTAAAAATGAATTAAATCTGATTGGATAAGGAAAAGACCAAAATACCCCTTACTATTTTCGGGTAACTTTTCTTAACTCGACATCCTGACTTCAAAAAGGTATATCTCACTCATCCGAAATCAAAACTTAGTAAACTCGGAGGCATTGAAAAGATAATTCAAATACCTTTCATTGGATACCTTGTATACCACCTAAATCATTATGTACTGAAAGTTATTATCGTTTGAAGTTGACCCAAAACTTAGAAGAACTAGGAATGACTTGAATGCTTTTCTCTTTGGTTCTTCTTGGAACTCAAGGTGCTATATCTAGTGACCTTAACACTTAGGAAAAATTTAAAATTCCTTGGTAAAAACTTACTTATTACAAAGGATGGTTCGAGCCTTAGTTCAAAAAAATTCTGGGGTGTTACAATATCTCCCCCTTTGGATCATTCGTCCTCGAATGACGGCTGGACTGGGTATGGAACGGGGTTACTCTTACTAAGGTCTGAGTCTAATGGTATGCTCTTACTATATTCAAGTTTAACCCAAATCCTTATGTTCAGATTTTATACCTCTCTATAGGGAATCTCATCCCATGACTATTACTCTTTACCACCACACTGGGCTCATATCAAGAACAACCAAATGTTTAACAACACCACATTCAAGCTTAGTACTCTAACAACTCCATTACTAAAAGGACCTCTAAAAATATATCCCCCAAACTCTTTGGAACTCATTACTATATTATTCTCAAACACTTGACTTGATGTCTCATCTTATCATAGGTCTAAAGCTAACACTTGAAAGCTATGGACCTATTCCACATTGACAACTCAATTATGCTATCTAGGCACACATTGAAAATTATAACTTAATTGGAACATCATCTGGTAACATACCATCTCGGCACACCTCTTAATGTTCTTGCTACTCTTGTGACTTAGCCACACTTCACTTCCCTTATCTAAACGTTAGGATCTCTCATGGGTACTACTCGCATTTATTGCAGCTAACACCTCAATTCCTCACCTACTCTATGTCAAGTCTACCAGATCAATTCCCAATACTAACATCACCCTCATGTTGCCATTCTTTCGATCATGACACTCATCTCAAATTCAAGATTATTGTTCATTACTAAACCCGAATAACAATACGATCGCTCGCCTACTAAGATATACTTCATTACTATCTCCCTTTCTACGATTACTAAACCTCTACATACTTTCCACTAACTCTGGGCTCTTTCACTACTACTGCTCATGATCTCGTCATTCATACTATATTTTTAGGATGAAAAAAACTACCCACGCTTTAAACATACTTTCTCATAAGGATCTCAGCTGATATAAGGCTTAGGGAAAAGAGTACTACTTGTTTTAACTCAAATTCACGATTCATATAATATGAGTGAGTTCCTTCTGAAACTCAACACTTAACTCACTCATGGGCTTCTCTCGAGACCCTTTAGAGTCTCATGACTCCCTCAAGATTTTGCTAAGGATAACTCATTGATAAAAAAACTGACTTCATTTTTCAACCACCTCTAGTATGATGGATAGTCGAATGATTCTGAGAAACGCACGACTAAGAATAAATCTCTATGAATTAGCTCTATTGCACGATTAAGAATATGAAAGAAAGAAAACTTTTCTTAAATGTTTGTAGTCTCTCAATTATAGAAGTGGGGCCCTCATAACCATAAACAAGACCCTACTGACACGGCTTCATAGACACCCTAGGACTCTTGAACTCTGTATTTTGATACCAAGTTTGTCACGACCCGAGCCTACACCTTGGACGTGGCCGGCACTCGAGAACCATTGTTGGTCCCCAAGTGAACCCTCAATCTGGCTGACTACAAGCGGAAGACTAACTCAAGTATACAAAGCTTAAAAACTGAATAAAATTCAATAAACACAACTTTGCAAATCTTTAACTCAAATGAACAACTTAGAATAAAAATAATATATTCAACTCGCCATAAAATAGGCAACTTAAGTCTTTAAAACATTTAACAAAATAAATGAAACATACATTTTGAAACTCTACTGTCTATCTATGAAGCCTCTAACTGACAAAGATGGAAGTCGAAACAAGACCCACAACATCCTGAAAAAATTAAAAAATTAAATAAATCCTCCAGAAGCAAGGAGGTTCACCATAGCTGTAACATCCGACAATTTGAAATAACTATGTAGAGGCTTGGAAATTGGAAAGAGTCATTTTGGAAAGAATTTAAAAATCTGGAAAATTTGGTTAAGTATGGGAAAAAGTGAGTTTTTGGTCAACTTTGATCAGTCATAACTCCTAGCCCAGGATGAGTTAGGTGTAGTTCCAGTTATGTTTGCGAAGCTCGTGGAATGATATTTCCAACGCCGTCGAGTTTGCTCGATTCCGAGTTCGTATGAGTGAGTTATGCCCTTTGGAAGTTGGGCAGTTGGCAGGGAAATCCGCCCGGAAATTTTAAGGGTATTTTGGTCTTTTCCCTAACCAATTATTTTGGTTATATTAGTGTGTTAGACTGATTTTAGATCAGTTTTTCCCATTTTAAAAGAGTAAGAGTTAGGGCTTTGGAGTGAAGAGGAGAAGAAGAGGAGAAAGAGAAAAGGGAGCAAGGTTTCGTCAAAGATCGTCGTGGATATCGTCGGGGGTGATCCCTACTAGGTATGTGAGTTCATAGTGTTGAGTTGATTCTTTCCCCCACACACCAAACTAGTTTTATTATTGAGAAAAGATTGGTGGTGTTGTTGAAGTTGTTGATTGTGTTGTTGAAGTTCTTGTTGATTTGGGACATGATTTGGTTGTGTTTTGAGTTGAATCTCTTGTATGTTGAGGGGTTTTATGATCCTTAGTGTTTGGGGTTGGAACCATTGAAGTTAAGGTGGTTTAGAGTTGGGAACAAGAGGGAGAAAAGTTGGATTTTTTGGGGAAGGGGCTGGCGCGTCGCGCCTGCCAGCGCGCCCCAAAAGGGGTTTTGAACTTTCCCCCTTGGGGCGGCACGCCTCTCAGAGCTCCAGCAGGCCTCTCTGAAGTTTCAGGGCTGGCGCCCCGCGCCTCTCAGAGCGCCAAGGACGCCAACCTTTCCCATTCATCCCTCACTTTTTCATGCATGTTCTATGGTAATGTACCTATGTCCCATAGTTGTTTCCAACACTTCAAGGTACGTCTAAACGTCAAGAACTCATCCATAAGCATGTGATCATATACCTTGAATCCATAATTCAATTCAAGGCGAGTTAGGATCAAAGTCAAGTGAAGTTAAGAAGTAAGTCAAGCAAGTTTTCAAAGTTGTGCAAGAGTCTTCATTGAATGTTTTAACTTCATTTTAAGGCTCGAGTTTCAAGTTAAGTAAAGAGCATTGAGTTTCAAGCAAGCATAGAGTTTAAAGTTAAGTAAAGAGCATTGAGTTTCAAGTTAAGTCAAGAGTTTAAAGTTGAGTTCTTTTCTAAAAAAAAAAAAAGCTATTAGGGAACTAAGTATTCGCAAAGAAGTCTATAAATGTTTTTACATTTGAGTAAGAAAGGAACTATGTTTTCCAAAAGAGCCTTTGGGCTAAGCTTTGAGTAATAACCTCAAATTAAATAAAGATGTGTTTAAAACACTTATGAGCTAAAGTATTTTGGGAGTAGTATTGAGCACCGAATTGGGGACACGAGTTCATATTAACTCAACTCTCCATAAGAACGGTGAGCCAACATGGGACTTAACAGATCATTCTTTTTAGATAATCACGTAAGATTAAGCTAGTGGATCCACTAAGTTAAAGTAAGGTCCTATATCACGGCAAGGTATAGGATGGTCCTTGGGCAACGTGAGGTAAAACGTTGTATCATCACTAGTGCTCATAGTGGTGGTTGTCGGTTAAAGAATC
>JAJOOO010022190.1:0-25282 GCA_029582685.1 Solanum piurae
TATACACAACCCAAAAGAGTAACGGTAAGGGTATATGCAACCTTAAAGTATAACGGAGGATATGTACGTACCATTTGTGATAGTTCGGGGGTATATTTATCCTTTTTCCCTAAAAAAAATTATGTGTGTTTTCAAGTACCATTACGTAAATAAGTTAACCACATAAAATATGTCATTTTTTTTAATTATACACAATATCCTTAAGTAGAATATGTTTGAGATTCTACAACTTATTGAGACTAATACATATGATTTCATAAAGTTACATACATTAAGTGGATTATCTACATAATGGACATTTAACAACACGTGTTAAAATAAAGAATTTGAACCGAGTTTAATAAAAATATTTAATCAAATGTTCAAATCCTCAACTGAAACAAACTGTACGTAATTTAAGTATCTAAATGTTTATTGGGACAAATTTATAACTTAAGAGGTTATCAATGTAATTAAGCCTATTTTTTGTTGTTTTATATCGTGAAATATTGTTATAAATAAATATAGGGAAAAGGGTAAAAAATGCCCTTAAACTATCTGAAAGGAACAAAAATGCCCTATGTTTATAGTTTGGCTCAAAAATGCCCTTGTTGTCAATAGTTTGGTTCAAAAATGCCCTTGCAGCCAATACTTTGGTCCAGAAATGCCCCTATAGTTACTAAATGGGTCAAAAATGCCCTTTTCCGAATAAGTATATTATTTTTTATTTTTAAACACATTTTCTTCTTAATTAAATTATTATAAAAGAACCATGTTCTTGTTAATTTCTTTCTTTTAACATCACTTTAAAAAATAAAAATGTAGGATTTTTTTTTTTCTTAATCTCATCTTATCAATTAAAATAGAATAACTTCATGTACCCTTTCGATAGATAATATATCTTATATATATAAGATCATAGTATATCCATCATCAATTTATATTTATATAACAATAAAATATAATTATAATAAAATAAGAAATATTTTTATTTTTTTTCTGAATTGAAGTAAGATAAACATTTGCTTATTTAAAAAAATATAATTAGAAATAGAATGTGTTAAAAACAAACAAAAAAAAATTATTTGAAAAAATCAGCATTTTTTACTCAAAATAACAATAAGGGCATTTTTGGACCAAAGTATTGACGGGAAGGGCATTTTTGAACCAAACGGATGACATTTTTGTTCTTTTCGCATAGCTTAAGGGCATTTTTGACCCTTTTCCCATAAATATATAATATATTCATAATAAAAATCTAATTCAAAGAATACTTGACCATACCCAATAAAATATTATTATAGATGATAGTAATTATTATAGTTGACTGTAATAGGAAAAGAAGGCTACCTTATTTTTCAGAAAATTGAAAGGAAGAAATTAGTGTAGGTTTATTATTATTATTATTATTTAAAAAAAGAACTTTTATCAGTATGAGTTATGATTTTTAAAACACAAGTAGCTAGGAGGGACTTGCAGTGTCCAATTATATTAAACTGATTAGGATAGAGGGAGGTTTATTTCTTGGAAAGCCAAACCATAAGAATAATTAAGTAAGAATTAAGAATTATGTTTAGTTAGAAATTTGGAAACAATGAACACACAACAATAATGGTACTTATATTGGTTAGTACATTGTTATCTAAACACATCATATATATCTTTTAATTTGGTATTGCATGTCTTTCATGCATTGACTCAGTAGCTTATGATGGGAAAGTTCATTAATAGTGGAATATTCATAATATCGTAGAAGTTGTTTGATAAGGTGTATAAAAATATTATTAAATATAGTGTATTAATAATATTAGATTAATTATATTGATATTATTTTTATTAATTATTTGGTTATGTGGTATTAAAGTAATAGGGTAATTAGAATAGAAATCATACTCTATATTGTTAATATATATCATGAATTTCTATGTATAAGATTAATATCGGATGTATAAACATAGATTGAAAATACTAAAAATAATAATAATAATTAAATTATACTACCAAAAGTACTATTTGTTTTGCACAATTCCTTGTTCTTTTTTTTTTCTTATATATTTATATATATTAGTTGTGGATAAGTTAAGAGCTTACATAGAGATTATCTTTGAAATTTTGTGATAGCAAAGAAATTAACTACTCATTTTCTTGTTGAAGTGGTAAAACTAAGTTAGTTGCTAATTGAAAGTTTTAAGGTTTATTATTTATCAAAATTAATTAATTAGTCCTGGTTGCCCTAGCTACTACTTATTTTTATGCTATTTGATATTCTACCTTTCCCACTTTTTTCGCTTTATTGAAGATTCAAACTTATAACCTCAAAGTTAAAAATGAAAAGACACTCTACTAATTATTATTGAATAGTGCGTGAATAAGTTAAGTCAATCCAAAGACACTCGGAATGTGGTGTGTTATTATTCTTTTTGAGCCAAACCTGGTCCAATAAGGCCACACATCAATACAGGCGGAATTTTTTGTCAATTGTCCCTTTTTGGGATATTATTTAATAAATGGTCCTTTTTTTTTTGTTTCTCTTACAATTTATGAATTTAATTAGATCATATTCTTATCAAAATTTTGTATGTTAGTCGTAAATGTTAGATAATAATATGCTATTGTATCTGTAAAGTTGAGCAAAACATTAGATTTGAATCTAACATTATTTAGTACTACTCAGTAGTTAAAAGCAGGTCATTGTGAACTCTCAATTTTTTTTCTCTATTTCACATTTACTTTACAGTAAAACAAATTATTTCTTTCTTTTTCTTCTCTCATCCTCTAATTTTTATTATTTTAAAATAATAATTTTTTTGGTTGGTTGGAGTTTTTGGTCATCATAAGCAGGTGAAACCTAGCTGGCAAGAAGGAGAGTTTACCACAATGAGCTATTCAACCACAGAATTATTATTATTCTGAATTTCAAATTGCACTTTGATGTGAAATGTGTGTAATTTATTAATCCAACTTGCTTGTGAAAATTAAAATTAATATATTTTATGGATATATTCTAAAGTCAATATTACTTTGGTTGGACTTTAGCAAAAAAGGAAAGTATATATTTGCCTAAAAATGTATGCATGCTTCAGCGTCGTTTAATTATTGATGAAAGGGTCAAGTTTAATTATAGTAATTAATCTGTCTTTTCTTGAAAAAGAACCTTTTAAATTTAGAGTTGAAGGGAAAAGTCATTAGTAGAAATAATTAATCATATATTAAGGGAATTTTTTTAAATAAAAAAAATGATGTTAAGTGGAAATACGTACATGATTTTCACTTATTATATGAATTAGAACGTAAGCTGATTAATTATGAAATGACAAAAAATAAAGTTCTAATAATTTTCAAAATAGTAACTTTTTCTTGAATTTGACCAGTTCTTAAAGTTGAAGACTTTTGAAGTCAACTACCAAATCTGAAAGACCAAATTAAATTGGAAGCAAAAATAAAAATAAAAATAGGCAATTGTGTGGCCCTTAGTTTTTACTACAATTTTGGTGAGTCTCAATAGTAAAGAATAGAAAAACGAGCTTTTATTTATGATTTCATTAGAAAAAGTGACAATTAATATGGAACAGAGGGAGTAATTATCAATATAAATTTATACTATATGTGAATTTGTTTTAGATGCACCTATATGATGGGATATACTTTCATCTCCAATTTCACGTGCAGTTTGTTAAGGGTGAATGAATTTCGATCATCTCACCACACTATTTCATGTTAATTAAAGCTCAAATACTCTACTTAATTAGTTGTAGGCTAGAGTTTCAGTTACGTTCCACGATTTTTCTCTGCTCCTTTTTCTCTCCACCTGGTGCGTACATGTTTGATATTTGCTTTAGAAGCTCACTAATTTAAATTTGTATCAGGAAGATCCACTACTAGAGATAAAGTGTTTCCGATCAAAGACAGTTTTAATTTATTCGTTCAAAGCTCAAATCAAGTTTATTAAGAGTACCGAAAGAATACTCATCACCTCACTACAATCTAATTAATCTAATGGTGTATCTTCCTTCTCCTTTCTCCAATTTACATGTCTATAAAAATAAAATTTAAAATAAGGGTAGGCCAAAAATAAATAAAAATAAAATTAGACTTGATCAAAATGATTAAGTTAGGTGTATAAGTCGATTACGTTTAAGAGTGGTTGAAGAAGGAAAAAATGGATGTGAGAACTTGATTTTTTAGTATCTAATTAAAACATCATCAATTTTTGACATATACCACTATCCATATTACATATATAAGATCTTTCATTGTCTCTTTTGGCTTGGCATATATATGTCTAAGAGTATTTACTGACTTTTATTTAGTGAATATATAATTGATATAATACATCAATAATAACAAACTTAAATAATTGAAGAGTTCCTTTTAGGAACCCTAGGATAATAACCTAAGGCCGCTGCAACCTTTCCCACAACCGCTATCTTTTGGATGAGCACTCTGTCGTGAACACTTTGTGTGCATAGGGTAAATTTCTCACTGTGTAATAGCACAAAGAATATAACCGCACTAGATAAACACTATGCGATAGGCTAGATTTAGAAGGCATGTAAAGAAGATCTTATTTTCTTGAAATTTGAAACCTAAGGTTATATTCAAACACGTGACTCATAATATTTAAGGTCAATTTGAAGCTTAATTTTGAAAACTAATGTCTCTTCTAGAAGATGAAACAAAAACAACAGTACTGGAGAAATTTTACATGACATGATGGTCTTTGTTTTATTAATTATTAGTAATCAAGTTGTGATATATATTCGTGGGGGGGAAAATAGTATCAAATAAGAACTCCTTTTTAAAAAAATATTTTTCTTGTTATGTCAGAGAATAAGCTTTGAAAATCAATAATATAGGAAACATATACAGCTATATAAGGCAAGTTGTGAAGCTTTAGAATAAGGTGGTTCAACCAACAATTAATATGAATGAATATACTACAAAACAATGCTTTGGGCTTCAGTTCCTAGAAGATCAAATAAATCTTTCTTTATGTTAACACTCCAACTTCCAATATATAGTTTTGGGGGAACATTTGTTAGATTGTTTAGCCAACTACACAAACCTAATTAATTAACAAAAGTTGGCATAATAAGTTTTTTTAATTTGGTGTCCAATACTTGTATTAGAATATATATATCCACATTGGGCGTGTCACGACTCAGACCGTCGTGATTGACACCCATACTAACTCTCCGGTGGGAGAACCACTACTACAACCCAAACCAAGCAACTAACCCAAAACCAAGGCATTTACGTTACGGAAGCAAGTAAAATACTAAGAAAATAAATAGAGTTCCCATAAACTCTAACAAAAGTCTAACAATAATAAACTAACATTGCGGAAGTAATGCCTAGAACCTGAAAGTCAATGTACCAAAACATCTAAAGTTCAACAAGTCTAAACAAGAAGGGATGCAACCCCAATCTAATGAACTAATCAACTAACTAGAACATAGTCTAAGTCTGGAAATGGTGGACATAGACGAAAGAGAACCTATGACAGTCCGAAAGAATTGACTCACCCTTGAATTTGAACGATCACTGATCTCCTAAACGAGGTCTGTCAGTAGCCGCTTGAAGATGTTTTGTACTCAACAAAAATAAGAGCAAGTGCAGTATCAGTACACAACCACAGTGTACTGGTAGGATCACACGACTATCCCACTAAGTGCAACATACATAAGTCAAACAACAATATAATCACATGCATATATCGAGCATATACAAAATCATCAACATTTACGAACAACAAACAACTTCACATGTCTCAAAATACACAATTATGACAAGTCATTGGTCCTCTCATGGAACCCAAACCCAAACAGTTAGCATACCGGAACGTGGTACCCAATCCAATGATTATGCCGGAACGTGGTACCCGATCCAATGACTATGCCGGAATGTGACAACCGATCCCATAATTATGCCGGAACGTGGCAACCGATCCAAGTTAGTTATGCCGGAATGTGGCAACCGATCCATTCAACACACCACAATCACAATCACAATCACAATCACAAGTATATCCTCAAGATCATACAATTAAGTCATGATTTCCTGGTAACCATCATTCATCTACCTCATTTACAACAAGTGTGATCAATAATGCAATATTTATATACATACATATATCATAATGAAGAAAGAATAAACATACATCACACAATCATAAAATCACAACCATCACATACCTCGAAACAAGCTTGAAATCCTAAGAAACTTGATCCTTCCCTTTCCGAATTCATTCCGCTTGTTCTAGGTCTACAAACAATCATAATTACACGGGAATCAATAAACAATCACTAATTACCCGAATTACTAGCAATTCTAACAACCCTAGATCATACCCATGATCCCAAATATCCAAAATAGGGATGTTTCCACCATGGAACTAGATCAAAACCCTCCTCCATCATTAATTGTCCATTCTATTACGTTCTACGGATCGAAAAATGGATTCGGGAAGTGAAAAACTTACCTTTAGCCTCAAGAATGGTGGAAAACTGTTAGCAGTCGCATGGGGTTCGTTCCTTAGCTCTAAAAATCGAAAAGTGCAAAATAAGGTCGTTTAGGGATTTATTTACGACTTTAAATCGCGTCGAACCCGCCATAGTGGCCCTCACCTCACTATAGCGACCCCGTCAAAGCGACCAAAAGCACCGCCAGAGCGGTTTGCACGAACCAGTGAGCTATTTAAAGAATTCCATAATCCCCATTTCACAACACACCTCTAACCAACGACGCTCAGAAAATACCCTTTACGCTAAGGTTGATTCCAGGAGTTCTACTCACCCGAATTCAATTCCGTAAAGTCGTACGGATTCCTTAACGAGTTATCTATCCACCCATGTAATCATAATCATAAATAAATCACTCGATTGTTACCAGATTTCCCTACACCTTAATGACTCCGATTTCGTCCAAATCTGGACTAGGTTGGAAAAAATCCAAATATTACGAAAAAGTTTTTCGGTCCCAAATTTTCCCCGTTGACTTTTCTATAACGACGGAACCCGATCGTTACAGGGAGTTCAAACAAATTTAAGGATCTCTATCACCTACTTATGCACTATGTTAAGGACCATAAGATGAAGATAACTTATAGCGCTAAAAAAATTTCAAACCGGAAGCATATGATCTAGATATGATAGCATTTTTATGTAAATCAACTTTGATTTTTGAATAATCCATATCACGCTTGCTTCCATTGGAACATAAGATTTCTCTTTTACATGGAGTTAGAAAATTTAATGTGCTTACACACATTTTTTTTCTTTTTTTCTTGTTGGATTTGACATTATTTAAATAAACTATAGCCTACAATAATTAACCACTAACATGACAAATTCATCAATAATATAATCTCGATCGACTTATACTTTTCAAAATCAAATCCAATGATATTCTCCACTTATGTTCGTCCTAAGGTTTTAAGTAATCTTGAAGGGTATTTCCTCGATCCATTTTTCCTATCACTCCTTAATTAAATTTGTAAATGAGATTATTTGATATTGTTATTACAAGGACCTGAAATCAAAAATCAGTTAGGGATAGGATTGACATTAAAATTTAACAATTGAGAATTTATAAAAAAAAAATATAAAAAATATCCGTGTTAGAAATTTTCAATATTTTCTCCTAAATCTCTTTACTTTCTTTTTTCATCTAAGATATATTCTTTAGTTTTTCATCAATTTCATGTTGCAATGCCAAATTTTTTTTTAGATCTTCATCGAATATTTGAGGATAAATATCTAAAAACATTAGTAAAAACGATTAATGCTTGATTTCAATTTATTTTTGTTATGTGTAGTTATAATTTGTCCCAATGGGTGTATTGAGTTTTGTTAGAAATATCTTAAGGAATTTGAATATAAATTTTGAAGATATTTCTAGATGATTTACGGAGGATTTGACATGCACTACAGACTAAAAACTCAAATTTGAAGACGACTCCATCTCATATGCACATATGATAGTGGAATCCATGTATCCCAATGAATACCATTATATATCTAATTGTATATCCGTTTATCTCATGTATATCATGTATATTTTTAGAAATTCACGAAAACTTGTGTGATATATACTTATATACACAATATACATATGATATGCATATCTTATAAATTGTTACCGTGATTTTTTATTTTTTTTGTATAATATACGAAATATACAATATGATATACATGTGTGTCAAACGCTTTTTAGATATGATTTTTATTTGAAAAAAGTTCAGATTATTTCTAATCTTTTGTGTATAGCATTGTCCAAGTGTTTTCAAACAATTTCAACTATACTCATTCATACATGGAGAGGGGGAGGATGAAGAGGAGGAGAAGAAAATGACCTAATTAAGAAAGAAATTAAACAGATTCAGGATTGTTTTATTTATTTCAAGTCCTGCCTTTATTTGCTTTGTCGACTTTAGAAGTAAGCAAATTATGATTTTTTTTGCTTAAGGTAACTTTTTGGTTAACTACTATGGTATCTATTCTAGTGCTTCTACTAGCATTACTTATTTGTAAGGATACATAGTATGTCTATATATAAGTATATCTTTTCCAAAACAATAAACAAAAAACTTTGGGTTTCCTTATTTCTTTTTTTAATTTATTTTTATTTAACAAGGTTATAAATAGTTGAGCAAATTACAATAAATTCCACTAGTTTAGGTTTTAATTACTAGGATATACGATAGTTTCAAATATTACTTCGTGTACCATATGATACATGTATCCGACAAATTTAAAAAGTGAAATGCATGAATTAAATGTTTATAACTGATTTCCTTAATTAGAGGAGTAATTAACTACTCTAACCATTTTTCAACATCCCAGCATATATTATATCAATTTTTTCAAAAATATCAAATTTGTCAAATTAGAATAATTGTAAACATCATCTTCTTGGCAGTAAATCATTTATGTCTATCTTATAATATATATAATTATTTATCTGATGTGTATCTTACCTATAATGTCACGCCCCGAGCCTACACCCTGGGCGGGACTGACACTCAAGAACCATTGCTGGCCCCAAGTGAACCCTTAGCCTGACTTACTTACTCAGCGGAAGACTTAGACATAAGAAAGAGAATCCAAATACAAAATAACTCAACATGTCTCAAAACTAAATTCAAAATGTTTTAAGAAAATAAACATTTAACTTAACCAAAGTGGCAACTCAAATCTGATCATAAGCCAATAACAAGATAATGACGAATGAACTAACATCTGACTGACTATCTATGAAGCCTCTAAAACAATTGAGATGAATGTCGGGACAATCCCCACGACATCCTAATGAACTGATAATAATACTGAAAGCAATAAAAGGGATCCTCCAGAAAGCAAGGAGGCTCACCACAAGACTCTGAAATGCTCAATTAGATCAACGGTGCGCTGGATGTCGATCCTAGTTACCTGTGTCTGCATCAAAATAAGATGCAGGTCAAATGGCATCAGTACATTGAATGTACGAGTATGCGAGGGGAATTATAAAACAAGACATAAGCTTGAAAGAAATCCGAGGAACTTACCTGGCTCAACTCATCTAAACATAACTGAACTCATTTCAATATAAATCAGTTTAAAACAAGTGCAATATAAATAAAAGTTGTTTAAAACATGATGTCAACTCTGTGTGTATACAAAGATACATATAACTCTGAAATGTATGTAAAAATACAATAAACTGTGTATATAATAATACAATTACTTCTGTGGGAGTTTCTCTTAATCGACAACCATCACGTAAGAGCTATTGTGACGATACAGTGTTTTGCCTCACACTGCCAGGACCGTCCTATACCTTGCCGAGGGTATAGAACCTGAACTACTAAGTGGATCCACTAGTCTATGCTAAAAAATACTAAATGAATCATTTAAAAATTATGACCCTTTTTAACCCATGATGGCTATATGGTTAATGGGGGCTGTGAGTTGTCTGAACTCTCCCCCATATCAGTGCTCAATACTACTCCCAAAAATATGATACTAGCTCTTATGTTTTAAAAACATACTTTTTTATGTGATTTGAGATAATTGCTCAAAAACTTAGCTCAAAGGCTATCTTGGAAATCAAAGTTTCTTCTTTTGCTTTATTTAGAAAGTGATTACTCTTTTCTGAAAACTAGCTCAAAGGCTCTTTGGAAATCTCAGTTTCTGTTCTTATTTAAATGTGAAAACATTTTAAACTCTTTGGGAATACATAGTCCCCATATACTTCTTTGAAGAAATGAACTTCAAATCTTTGCTCTTTACTCTTTACTCAACTTGAACTTTAAGTCTTAAAACAAAGTTAAAAGCATTTGCAAAAGACTTATTGAAATGACTCTAAGAACTTCCTAGACTTGGCTCTTGACTTTCCTTGAATTTGAATTTATGGATTCAAGGTTATAATTCATGTTTCTGGATGATTTCTAGATGTTTAGGAGTCATTTAGAGTAGTTAAAATCAATGGAAAGTGTTAGTACACTTTAGAAGGACTTAAATAGGCTGAACGACGAAAAATTGGTGGAAAATAATGATTTGGGCGCATCCCTGGCGCGCCACGCCAACCCCAAGTTACTGAGGCTCCAAAATGGTGCACTGCTGGCGCGCTGCCCCAGCCCTGGCGCTATGAGGGCGCGTCGCGCCAACCTCCCTTCAGGCAAAATCTGACGAACTTTTGACCTCGTTTTCTGATCTTAAATCGATTTATTTCGATTCATTTTCTCAAATTCATTTTAGATTTAGGTACCCAAAATATATACACAAGAATCTAACTCAAAACAACTCTAATAATCAACATTAGACTCTCAAGAACTCCTCAATCTCATCCCAAATTCAAGAACGAAACTTATTCAAGAATAAAACTCAAGAACATCAAATTCTAACTCTTTTAGGATGAAAATCGCTGAATTAAACATGATTGGCGCTTGGGTGAATGGACCCAATGCTATGTGATCTCACATACCTCGTAGGGATCACCCCTTGACAAAATCCACGATCTTAGCTTACTTGACGATTTCCTTGCTTCTCTTTCTCTTTTCTCCTCTTCTTTTCTCTTCTCTGAAACCCTAACTCAATTTCTCCAAAGCGTAAACTGAGCAAGTTCAGTTTAGACCCCCAAGTAATTACCAAAAATGAATTAAAATAAAAGGGTAAGGAAAAGATCAAACTACCCTTTAAAAATTCGGATTAGACATTTCCTTATTTGAACAGTCCAACTTCCAATGGGCATAACTCACTCATACGAATTTGGAAACGCGCAAATTTGGCGGCGTTGAAAAGATTGTTCCAAGATATTTCCTACGATATCTGGAAACACACCTAACTCATCATGAGCTAGAAGTTATGGTCGTTTGAAGTTGACCAAAAATCCAACTCAACAAGCTTAACAAATTTTCCAGATTTTAAATTCTTTCCAAAAATGACTATTTTCATTTTTTAATTTCTTTCTAGTTACGGGGTGTTACATATAATGATGCATGCATCTGAGAGTTTTTCTTAGAATAATTTCCATAAGTACATTTGTATCTATTATACATGATCATGTATTTGAGTTATATCCTTTAGATATTTGTATATAGAAACGTACATGACGACAATGTCTACAATATTGATAAATTCTTTGTTAGATACAGATACATGTTATACCTAATAGACATATGAAGACTTACAACAGATACAATGAAAACAAAAAGATACATTAACTTCTTTAAATACACTAGATACATCTAATAAAACAAAATTCAATTTTTTTAAAACTGTCATACATAACATTAATTTCATATACATATAAAAGAAATCATTTTTAATCCTTCTCCCCATTGTATCTTTGTCGTCGTCTACGGCAAAAACGATTAGCTAATAGAGAAATAACACATCATCATAAATTTATAAATAGATTTGAAAATCCATAGAATTCATGACTTTGATGATAAAGAGTTTGTGGAGTCTTCGGTGATGAATGTGAATTGTTTGGCTGATCCATTGATTAACTTAGAAAGCTTTCTTTGTAATAGTTACTTCGATTTGGTCTCGTTAGAAAGGAACAATATATAATAAGGTTTGGGTTCAAGAGATTTTGTCGACCATGGTGATAATATCTTGAGAAGAAGAGAGTAGATTAATCATTGTTGGAATGAAATTGTATTATGAAAATTCTTGAATCAGAAAGAAGGAGAGATAAGAGTGATAAATTAGGATAAGAGAATTAAGAGAGAATGATTGATTTGGAGTGAAAGAGTTAATTAAGAAGATAATTAATCAATCCTAGTTTTAAGGAATGTGAAAATTTGATTGTATCTTCAATAATATATGAAATAAAATATTAAAAATGATAATATGTATAATTATTTAAAAGTAGAGGTAATGTTAATATATAGTGTAGTGATGGAATTTGTAAAAATATACAACAAAAGAATAGGCAATTTTTGAGTGGGGCCCAAAATTAGGAAATGTGGCAAAATTAAGGGAGCAAAGTTTAGAACAAACATGTCAAGAGTAGAAACAGAGCAAGAAGGCAAGATCTCAGAAAACCCTAGTAAACCCAAAAAACCTCCATAGCCAAGAAGCAAATTGCTGTTAGATTTGTGATAGAGAAGATGGGAGAATCAGAGGCAAAAGCAGAGACATCACTGAAAGATCAGGGAAATGAATTCTTCAAAGCTGGGAACTATCTCAAAGCGGCAGCTTTGTACACTCAAGCCATCAAGAAAGACCCATCAAACGCCACTCTTTACAGGTTCATATTCACTGCCTAGATGCATTTTTTCTGTCAAAGATGTAATCTTGGCTTGTGGGGTTTGCTCATTTTGTGCTGAAAAGTTGTCATATCACTTGTATGTATTGTGTTGGCTACTCAAAATTGATGTTATAGTACACTTGTGAATTTAGTATGCATTTTCATCTTGCCTGTGACTTTGTGGTTGGTTCTTATTCAATTGTGTCTATCCTGTACTTGTTGGTTTATACATTTATGGATTAGAGTTTTCAGCTTGCTTGTGGATTTTGTGGTTCGCTACTTATTCTTTTGCTCCTTTCAGAGTGTGATTTGTCGTTTCCAATGCCGTTAATTGCTTTTAGTTTTTTTTAGGAAAGTTCCCCCTCTGCCTATGTAGTTAGCTCGATTCCAGGTATAGCTCTTAATGGGCATGTAACCATAGGCGGGAACTATTCTTTTTATCTCAGGTTGGTAATCCTTACCAAATAAGCAATTGCAATAGCTAAAAGCAACCTATTTCATTCCCGTTTTGGCGTACTTCCTCTTCTCCTTTTCTTCTTTCTATCCATGACGAGATTGTTGGAGTGCCATTGCCTGTATTTGTTCTTTATCTACTAATATGTATTCCTTGATTGATTGTTTTTCTACAATAGAATTGTTAATGGACTTCTAAGTTATGTTCAAAATGCAGCTAATTAACTTCAAGAAGTTAGGGGACTATCTACTAATTATTTGAAAAATAAATGAAAATTAGTGGTCTAAACAGAGTTATTGTCAAAGTAAATCTTACATTTGGCAGAAAAGGACTTTTACGTGTAAATAAATGTATGGAATTTGTGGTTAGTTATGTGTTGGCTTTTGTTCGATTGAGAACCTAGTAAAGTGGGGATCTTAGTAGCTCAATTGGTTAGCTACCTCAACTTTCACCTCGTTGGTGAGGGTTCGATGCCCCACCTTGTAATCTCCTTCCCCATTTCCCCTTTTATTAAAAATAAAAGAAGAGAGAACCTGGAAACTACTAAACTGTAGAAATGACTTAGTTGTTAACCATATTAGTATATTTTTCTTACTATTAAGATGTTTCAGATTTCAGAAAACACATTTAAATTGTGAGGCATCCGTCGTCACTTTTCCTAGTCTCTTTAAAAGCAAAAAGTGAAAAGCGACAAAATCTATGGGGCTTGAAGCAAAAAATGACAAGTAGAAGCGCAAACTTCTTGAAATGAAGTGGACAATTTATGGAAGAGTGAAAACAATAAGTATCAACTATATATGAATTTACTACTTTAATAATCAATATGTAATTATCCTAACTAATTAATGTCCAATATTCAGTAATGCAGATATTGATCCATTTACCCAAAATTGAGATTTAAAGAACCGACTGCTTCTTGTTGGGGATCACTTTGCGTCATTGTTTGAAAAACACTCTTCTCATAAGTGCATTTGCTTTGTCCTTGAAGGGATAGCTTCTTGCTTAGCGTAACAATGGCTATTATTAACATTGATTCTCCCCTCCTTGAAGTCTACTATTAGAAAGTTTTGAGGTCTATTTCAAAGTTGCCAGCTAAGAAATTCGTAATATTCACGAAAATATGTTGTTATTGATGTGCAATATATAAATTGATTGTATCTATTTTCTTTTCCATAAAAAATATTAATTGATTGTGTATTTTGTTTCATAAAAAATTAATTGATTGTATGTCATTTTTGGTGGACAAGATTTAGGCTAGGACCTCCAATCAGGGCAATAGTACAACTATTTGTTTGTAAGCTACATTCATTAATTTGATAAATATTATAGTTTGTAGTGTACTTTTCATTAATACTTCCTTTACGGCAATTTTAGGATCCTTCTTCTGTTGATAATTTCTTATAGAGAGCCAGTAAAGTAACACACACACACACATATCCAAATACATAAGCGGCCCCTTCAAGTAGTCCGAATTTTCATTTTGACACTTGAACTAAAACTTATTCCTAGTAGACCCTTCAACACCTATCAAATTGCGTCTATTGAGCACAAAATATGACATGTCACATTGTGTAAGTTACACTTCTTTTGAGTGCGTGAAACAATGAAAAATGTTTTTTTTTCTTAAATTGCAAAACATCTCCTTTTTCAAATCCACCAGATCACCACCTATCCTCATCCATTACTGAAATTTAAATCATTTGGATGATGCCTGGAAAATAGAAATGTAGAATAGCTAGATAGTAGATCCATAATATCTGATATTATTAGAGGAAAATCCAACTTGTAACATTTCTAGTGGAAATTTATATTCCAGTAGCTGCTAAAAACCCGACTACTCTGTTGGCGAAGATTTTCATTTAAGCACGGAGAGCTATTATTCCTTAAACCAAAATCCCTTTACCAGAAGAAGAAAAAGAACAAATTAATGAAAAAATTGAGGGATGAAGGAGATTTGGTCAAATCTGTGAGGCTAATTGAAGTTTTATCTTTTGCATTACTACTGATTTCTTCTACTTTGGTAAGCATTTGTCCGGGTATCTCAACTGCCAATCCCTCCAATCTCAATTTTCCATATGTTTCGATTTCTCCTAATTTAGACAAAACATTTTGATATATCATCTATAATTAATAGATCACCCTATGTGAAAATTATATTAGTCACGGAAACCTCAATTCCACCGTCGGCATCGGTTAATTTATCTCCTTCATTGACTGTGGTGGTTATACCACCTCCTCCTCAGACGTCGATGGTGAGAGAATGTGAGTGATGAAGGATTAGTTGAAGTTGTGGACATTAAGGGTGTTGGTTATCAGATAGATGTAATGACAATTATGGTGGTAGGAATTTAGTGGCAATGGGTGCATTTACTGTCAAAACGAGGTGGTTACAGAAAATTTTGCATTTTGGATTGAAATACACAAATTAAGGAATAGAAGGATTCTGTTTCTTTTGTTATTATACACACATCACTCGTTTATTGGTCCCCTTCTATGCCAGCGAGAATGTAAACCACACTTCATTCTAAAGTGAGATCGTAACTTTAAGTGTTTAATAAACACAATTTGATAGGTGTTAAAAGGTCTAATAGGACAACTCTTAGTTCAATTGTCAAAATGAAAAAAAATTGAGCAATTTAAGGGGCTGCTTAATACTGTGTGTGTAAGAGAGGTTGTAAATAATTTCTGCTAAACATGGGAAAATCCTTATATAACTACTAACTAGAGAAAAATATCGACCCCCACCCCTACACAGAAAAAAAGAAGAAGAGAATCATTTGGAAAAGGAAGGAACTCCAATAGAATGTCTTCAATCAATCGACTATGCCTCTGTCTTACTAATTGGGGTTGGATTTTTGTATCATCTATGATTTTTTCCATCCTATTTACTATTTCGTTCCAATATTAAATTATTCGTCTTGTAAGACAGTTTAGGGTTCTCCTAAAAGTAGAGGTTCTCTTTACACATTTCCAAAATGGTAGAGGTACTGTAAATCTAACACTTATTCCTACACTCACATACAAGTCTAACTAGTCTAAAAGGAATCCTGGTAAACATCAGATCTAATGTAATTGTAAAGAAACTAAACCATTAATTTCAACTAGTGTATATCACCAATGTTGATCCTTTCTTTTATTTGTTATGTGCTTAGCTAAGTTCTCATTGCCTTCGACAATTGTAGGTCTATTGAGGAACGTCTCTCTTTTAATGTCAATCATCATGTTGTCGCAAAAGGAGCTCTAAAGGAATAAAAAGATAAATCCCAGTTAGGCTAGAAATCTATATAGAGAATGCTAGATTCTCACCAGGAACTCCTACATTTCTGGTAGGTTCTTGCGTTTCAGTTACTTTTTCCCCTTCCCTCTAGGTATTCTTGCCTTAGTCCTTACCAATTGGAAATTGTTATACAAGCATAATCTTTTCCCCTCTCGCTATTTATGCCTCTATTGACGTATCATTAAGTGCGACCAAGTGGAGGGTTTGTAATAACCATTAAGTGAAAATCATAATGCTATCTACCACTTTCTCGTTGATGGATTTCTTGCTTTTTATGCATCTTTCTTTGTGAATATTTGTTGTGGTTAGGAATTTGCTTTCTAATTCTATCATTGTATCGAGTTTGTGAAACTGACTCTTGTTCCTTGTATACTTTTGTCTTTCTTCAACAATGCACAGCAATCGCGCTGCAGCATTTTTGCATCTGGTTAAACTTAGCAAAGCACTTGCTGATGCCGAAATGACGATCAATCTGAAACCAGAGTGGGAAAAGGTATGCTTCCAGAAAGTGTGTGAACTTGTTGTTATCAGAGCAAAGTATTTTTGCTTGTAAAATCACTCAATTGTACGTGTAGGGTTATTTCAGGAAAGGATGCATACTAGAGGCTATGGAACGCTACGAGGATGTATGTATAAATGTTTCCTCTTATTTATTGGAGAACTTTCTCATGTTCTGGTTTTGATATTTGTTATCGTGATGTAGGCCTTAGCTGCTTTCCAGATTGCATCAAAATACAATCCTCAAAGTTCGGAAGTATCCAAGAAGATAAAGATACTCACACAGTTGGCTAAAGATAAGAAGCGCACTGAAGAACTGGAGAACATGAGATCCAATGTTGACATGGCAAAACATTTTGATGCATTGAAATCTGAACTGGTCAGTGTCTTGTGCATATATTTTTAGAGACATATCTTTATCGAAATGTTAATGTATCTGTTGTCCGTGGAGCTTTACACTCTGTTTGGATCATTGTTAAACATTGTTTCATAATGTATTGTATTGTATTGTACTCTACTATTGTATGGTAGATACAATGTTTGGCTAGACGTATTGTTTGTTGTTGTTTAATAACATTTTAATTGTTTGGTTTGATTGTATCGTACTGTATTGTAATTTATAAATTTACTAAAATATCCTTAATTATTCGAGGTTTGACTAGAATTAAATAATATAAGGTAAAGGGTAAAATAGTATTTTAAAATATTATGTAAAGATATAATTGGAAAAAAATTTTAAGTAACAATGGGAACACACCAAATCGGTTGTTCCATAAAATAGGGGTTTTCATTGTTACGTAACAACGAAATTTAACAATACAATACAATACATTTTAAGCGCAACAATCAAAACAAACATTGTAGGTATAGTAACAATACAATACAATACAATGGGTAACAATGATCCAAACCGAGTGTTAATTTTTTTTCTTTCTTTATGATTGCGGGTTCACTTTTTAATACGGTTTTGGTCATACTTCTAATTCATGCAAACTGTGAAATATAACCTTTTTTTTTTGACAAAAGAACTGTGAAATATAACCTTCTCCTCACGCAGGTAAGATACTCGTTGCATCACCAGCTGTGTGATATAGCCCTAAATCTAATTTCTGGAAAATGTCTTTCCAGGAAGTTTCCGCATGAAAGATGTACTAAGCTTGATTCTCCTTTTGCAGTCTGAAAAATATGGAGCTGAAGATAGCTGGAAAGATTTTTTCTCTTTCCATGTTGAAACAGTAGAGAATGCTGTTAAGTCATGGCATGAAACTTCAAAAGTGGACCCTAGAGTTTATTTCCTTCTGAACAAGGAGAAGACAGACACAGAGAAGTACCCTCCAGCTGTTAATATAGACAAGGTGTTAAAACTACTTCCAAAAGTTCTCCTCATGCATTTTTTCCTTCCTCCTATATGTCTGAATTGAATTTGTGAGTTATAGGTTACATTGTCAAGTGCAGTTCGGTATAACGTATACTATCTAACTGTGTACTTTTATTCATGTGCTAGGCTTTTGAGTCACCCCATACGCACAGCAATTGTTTTTCATTTCTTCGACAGTATGCTGAAGATTCTTTCGCTCAAGCTGCGTGTTTAGTGACACCAAAAAGTATCATATCTTATCCACAGGTAAATTCAGTCATTGAATACTCTTTTGGGAGAGGTAGCTTACCTCCCCCCACCCAAAAAAAAAATTAAAAAATTAAAAAAATTAAAAAATTTAACTCCTCGGAAAGAGGATATTAGGTGGTTGTGTGATCATGGAATGAGGAAGCAGAAAAAGATTGAAGTTTTTGCTTTCTTTCTTCAATTTGCGATAAAGCACGAAAGTTGCATACAGATACTGGATTCTGCAATCTAGAGTCAATATGCTTCTAAGAACACAGATAACCTCTTAGAACAGTTTTTTCTATGGATTCATGCACTGAAAGGGTAAAGAGGTAATTAGCTTACTAGCTGAGTACAAGTTGGTCTAGATACCATCGTTATTAAAACAAGAGGTTATTAGCTTAATCTTATTCCAAATTAACCAATATTTGATCTCTCTGTGTATCTATAAGAAGCATCACAGTCTGTTAGAAGCCTTGTCAGGTGAAAATAATAATCTGTTAGCGACTATAATTGAGTCAACTGAAAGGGAGCCTTGGAGCAATGGTAAAGTTGTCTTCATGTGACCTAGTCACTAACATATTATTAATTTCACCTGACAATACTTCTAACAAACTATGATGGTTTGAACCGGGGAGGCAGCCACTAAGGCTTGCATCGGGGAAGGCTGTTTACATCACATCCCTTGGGGTGCGGCCCTTTCCTGGACCCTGCCAACCCGGGATGCTTTGTGCACTGGGCTGCCTTTTACTGTAATTGTTTCAACTGATTTGTCTTTGCTCAATGAATACTGAATGTTGGTTCTATACTTCCATTCTACAACTTAATTGGATTCAAACACACCCTAACCTTTGTAGGGTTACATTTTAATTCTATTAGGTAGCATAGACCCTTCTAGGTTTGCATTTAATTTGTGCCTTGTTCTATTAGCATCATTGTAAGTCGCGGTCAAAGCAAAGAAAAAGATGCCAAAAATGATTCACTTCAGCTTCTAGCTCGCTTAGCTTGGTTCAGACAAACACAAGCAAAGGAAGTTGAAATCAAGAATGAAGTTGACTTATCTCTTTGGGAGAGTGGTAAAGGTGATCTTGACCAGTGATGGTTTAGTATCATGTTAGTGCCTGGTGTGAATCAAAGACAACATTGTATTTATATATGCAGTTTTTGCAATTGTTCTATTCTTTCATGATTGTTTGACCCTCAATGATGTGATCTCACAGGTTTGGAAAGGTCAAGGATCAAGAAAATGGAAGCATGGACAAAATGATGGAATTTTCGTTCAATTTGAATCTCCTCTAGTGCGGAGGTTGTGGTTTATCCCTAGCTCCACTGAGAAAGGAAAAACATTATGCAGGTCTGTTCCCTTTGTCTTAGCCAAAATACAAGCACACAGAAAACGAGAATTTTTTTTGGATGTCACAGCCACAGCATGCATTTGCGTGTGCACCTTATCTATTTTAATAAAATGCATTACAAATGCAATTATTCCTTTAATGGATACAATACTTAGCATATTCGAACGCGTGACTTCAATATGTGTCTTGAGCATACCAGCTTATCAAATGCAAAAGGATAATAGCTTATGATTTTTATGTTCATGTACATCAAGTATGGGCTAAACTCTTGACACGTGAGAAATTAGATAAAACAAATGAGTAATTCAACTGAATGTGCATTTCTGGATTTCCTTTCACCTGTGTAGCCTGTGAACATTCCTGTTTAACTTGGGGAACCATCCTTCTGAACTTTTCCATATTTGTTTCGCCATGTGGTGGCTGAGGATTTCAACTTTATACATGAGTTGAGGAAGTTAATGCTTTTGAAGCCATTTAATCTCTTGCTGCAATTATTGTGTGTTAGAAGCACATTATCAATTCGGACTTGTTAAATATATATCCACGTTTAAGAAAAAACTGTGGGAAATATGTTTAAGTGGCAGCATCTTCTTTCCATGAAGAAATTAACAGATAATATCCTTTTGAATAATGAGATCTTTTTGCATAATTGTGCTTGTCGAGCAATTAGAGCTGATTGTATATAATATAAGTACACATACTTGATTTTCTAAGGAATGATTCACAAGTATGCAAATTCAATTCGAGGCATCGGTTCCTTCTTCCTATACTGGGTGATGACCCTGGATTAACTAACTCTATCTTCAATTTTCAGGGATCCAGTGCCTTTGGATATTAGTGCACATGAAATTCTCCCGCGTGTATTCAAGTAAGAATAGTTGAGATAATTGCAGTTCCATATCTTGGGTTAGCTCTTTGTGGGATCGTGCTGGGGAGAAAATGGGCCTGTTAACTACAAGGAAAAGCACGAACGGTACATCACATCTTTTTATTGGATTGGCGCAATATGTGGGAAGCTGTCAAACTCCGCAGTTCTCTTATATTGGTGAGGTAGGTTATGTTAGCTGTCAAGATATCAAAATCTTTTGAAGTTTTCCTATAGTAGATTAGAATTTTCGAGTGTCGCGTAACCCTCTGTATTTTCATTTTACTTTCACTCTGTTGTTGGCTGTTTGATCTGGCAGTGAGTTTCTTACAAGTCATTTTTTCAATCGTTTTCGGATTGTAACTCTTGTAAATTTGCGCGGCTAGAAGCAATGTTGCTGTTGTTACCTTAACTTGATTTCTCTCTATCTGAAAGTATATTGGAGTTTGTTTTGCAATTTTCATCACTGTTATCCAGCCCCTTTTTAACTTTCCCTTTGTTGGATGTATTTTTGGCATCTCATATCTTGGTATATTTGGTTCAACTTTTGTATATACTTCCTTTTCCCTAGTAGAACTCTCAAGTAGAAAAGTTTTCTTTAGTTTACTCTAGTGCTTTACACCCTTGGAGCAACGATAAACTTGTCTCCTGGTAATCTATAGGTTATGATTTCGAACCATGGAATCGACCGCCAATGATTGCTTCATGGTAGACTGCTTATGTTACACCCCCTTTGTGGTGTGATCATTTCCCAAACCCTATGACGGGATGTTTTGTTTGCTAGACTGTCTTTTTGTTTTCTTACTCTAGTGCCTATGCACAACCCTTGACTATACTACTACATAGTTCATTCGGAGGAAAATATTTTTCAATTTTTCATGTTCGTTTGATCAAAAATTTTGAAAAATATTTTTTTCTACGTATTGATGGTGTCCACCTCACCCTTCAACACACTTCATCTTCACTCTCACTCCTTAGCTCGCCACCACCACATCCTTATCCTTTATCCTCAGCTCGCATAATATCATTTAGATTATATACAAATGCTTTTAGGATAATATTTTTTCATACCTATCGAACACAAAATATATTTTTCTAGAAAACATCTTCTGAAGAGAAGTAGAATAGTAGAGCACTCGAATATTAAAGCAACTTCCATTAACTTAAACATGAAATTTTACAAAGTTGTATTAGGGTAAATAAACAAGCTCCTTATATGTTTCACTTAGTGAAACTGTAAAAATAAATTACTTAATACCAATACACTTGCATTATTTTAATGACCATCATTAATCTGATTGATCATTTATACATTATCATCTGAAGTTGCAGAAGAATCAATTCTCTTTGATTGAAACTTGCAATTATGAAGAATATAATTGCATGCATTTACTGCTTCACCAATTGTTAAATAAATCCATTCTTTCCCAATTTTGTCTATGAAATTTGACTTGTCCAACTTCTTCATCACTTCCCCTCCAGGATTTGCCAATAAAACCTAAATCAGTAGCGGAGTCAGAATTATTACTAAGGGAATTAAAAAACATACAAAGATCTATCTGCACAGTATAATTTTCCGATGAAGGAGTATATTTCTAGTTTGTACCTTAAGGCATCGTCTATCTGCATTTCTTTTCACTTCCTCAAGCATACTAATTCCACTTGTATCAATGTTTCCAACAGCTACATTAATAGGGTTAATATCATCACTAAAACATTAACAAGATTTGATAAAAAAATCAAATTAACATTTAATAATGATAATTTTTTTAAATCTTGAATTAACACTAATTAATTAATTACCACTCATATCCAATATGACATATTGTAGCTCAATTTCTGTTGATGTCCTTTGCTTCTCTTCTTCTTCATCTATCCATCTTGATATCCTAAGATATTCCAACAACCCATAGTTTAATAATTAACAAGATAAAATTCATAAATAATCACTTTTCAAACTCGTAATTGAGAAAATAGTCATTGTCATAGAGTTTTACCAGTAAAATCTGAAACTCCAAGAAAATGACTATTTTTTAAAGATATGATGTAAAAGTGATCAGTGAACGCTATTTCTCCGTTATTATTACCTTTCCCTCAAATAACTTGCATTAGCAAAATAAATTGGGGAATCAATGTGGATGATGAGAACTCCTGGAACACTGCTTGCTGCTGAATATTGTTCAATATTTCTATATGTCATTGAATTAGGTATTTTACCTAAAACAAATGTTTTAGGCCTTGCTACAAATAGAAGTATCCTAAGTAATGACATTGCCACCTAAGTCACACATAATAAAAAAAAAACATAGTTAACATTAGTGGAAACTCAATTTTTCAAAAAGAGATGTATCGTCATAATCAGGTAACTTAAAAGATAATTACACGTGTTGAGGTACTTACCGCGACTATTAGGCCAACTTCAACGCTACCAAAGACGACTCCAATATACGAGCTAATGCATACGAGGAAATCGTATTTATCAACTTTCCATAAATGTATAGCAGAATTGTAGTCAATTATGCCAAGCATAGCTGAAATTATAATGGAGGAAAGAACAACAAGAGGTGTGTAATGGAATAATGGTGTGAGTAACAACAATGTTATCATCACAGCTATTGACATTACTATGTTGGACACTGTTGTTTTACATCCTGCATTGTAATTTACCGCGGTTCGCGAAAATGGTCCTGAAAATAAGAGGGGGGAAATTAAGTAAAAAATCGGACTATATACTAAACACCTTCCTACTGTAAGGTGCGACTATGCCCTTCCCTTAGAATCCACTCCAGACCGTAGAAACAACTAGGTAAACTTTTTGAACAACTGCGATATTAAACAACGAACATTTAAAACAACTCCTATTCAAGAAACACTTTTGATTGAAGTTATAGTCGAATGATAGTAAACGTTTCGATCCTCCTACTAAAAACACCCATCTTTAATCAATGAGCTAGTATGCAACATATAATCAATGTATAATATATGTATAACCTATGTTATATATACACTGATTATACACCAACGATAACTACAAATTGTTACGACTAGACCAATGATTATATTTTTTTCGTCGTCTGGCTAAAAATGTTAAGATCCCTATCCTATAGTTGATGAGAGCCATGGGGGAATTTGTTAATGGGCCTGATTATGTAACTTAATTGGGCTTGTGTTTTCTTGAGTAGTTTGGATTGGGCCTACCTGTGGTTAAGTAGCAAGAGGTGCAAGAACCAACAACGTTCATAAGCCCAAAAGCAATCATTTCTTTGTTTCCATCAATATCATAGTTTTCAAGTATAGCAAAACTCCTTCCAACTGCTATTCCTTCCTGTAAAATTTAATATAATAATCTCATTAGTCAATATTAATAAAATAAATAAATAATCAAATAGTAAAAATTGGTAGAATAAATAAAATGTTGTACTATTGTTTTTAAGTACCTTCGCGGAAAAGATAGGAGTTACAAGTGTGCAACTTTACTAGTAGTATATATCTGTCTTATTTTTAAGATTATAAATATCGATAGCATAATTTAGGAATTAAATTCAACGGATCACCATAGTTGTGTACGATATAATAACAAAGATGACTATGTCATTGTTTTTGTTTCTTCATAGACCTTTGCCCCAAATATCTTCGAATTCGCAATAGAATGAGGTCATGAGAATTTAATGCAAATAAAAAATCGAGCAATAACTTTGACCTAAACTCCACATTTCTATTTAAAAATTACATATACATGTATATCTATCGTCACCAGTTCTATTTTAGATTACTTATACATGTATATCTATCGTCACCAGTTCTATTTTAGATTCAAAATTTATAAATTTAAAATTCTGAATTCGTCTCGAATTTAGTACTTACAGCCAAGGAGATGATACTGGTGACAACTCCAGTCTTAATGGCAATTGCAAGATACTGTGAGCTAAACGCCAGTTCAGAATACGATGGTGGATTTATCCCCTTTTTCAAATGCCCAATCTGGCAAAAATTAAATCCAACAAAATTCCAAAAAATTAATTCACGGATTAAATTAGCCTCATGTACTATCTTATATTATAAAAATAATACATGTACCATCACCAAAAAATAATAATTAATCATCCAAAAGAAAAGTACAACATGTGAAAGTCACTACGTACTATGACTAATTAATTATTATAAATGCACATGTAATTAATTAATTTTGAATTTTGGAGAATTATTATTATTACCACTTGAACACCATTTTTTTCAGCATGGGTGAAATAAACAAGAACACTTCCCAAAATTACAGATGTTAGAGGCGCCATAGCACTTATCCAGAAGAATTTTGGCTTCATTTTGCTCTGCCAACAAAAATAAACCAAGTCCATATTAGTATCGTTACAACAAAAACAACTTTTAGCAATAATAAATATACACAACAAAGAGTGCTAAAATTTTTACCGACATTAGTTACTCAGATATAATGTTGTTATAGATTTTAGGGACATTTTCAAAGAGTACTAAATATATCTGTCACTAGTAATTACGT
>JAJOOO010022192.1:0-18002 GCA_029582685.1 Solanum piurae
AAGAAACTCAAAAAATGATAATCAAAGACTTAAAAAAATAATTTATATATAAAAAAAGATTAAAATATACCTTGAAATTCGCTACAATGTAAATTGAGATTTCAACCCAACAAGAGAATACTCAAAAGAAGAGAAAAGAGAGTCCAGTGAACTCTGAGGGAGACAACTTATGGAAGAAGAGAATAAAGGCTGAATTATTACTAATAATAGCATTAAGGCAATTAACTACGTTCAAGAAAGGGTATATGAATTAAATATTCATTCCCTCATTTCATACAAGAACATACAACATCAAAAAAGGAAAAAATAAATGTACAGTTGATGTTTCTCATGGCAACATTGGATAGTCCAGAAGTTGTGAAACCATTAGAATTTGAATGACAGATAAAAGCAGAATGTTTCCAACAACCTCTTGAGCATTCTCCTTTCCTTTTCTCTTTTCGATTTTTTTGGAGTTGTGTCAACATTTAATGTCTTCTACTTTGATGATTTGTTATTGTGTACAATTAATAAATTCAATGAGCATACTTTGTTCCTTACTTATTAGATCTATTACACACGTAATTTGAATAAATTGTTTCCTTCTAATTTGTGGTATATATATATTTTTCAACAATAAAATTTATCATCAACGGTCAGCAGATTTATTATGTTGGGCTCGTGCTCAGCACGGGCCATCCCCATCTAGTATATATATATAATGCACATGATTATAACAGGTCATTGGTGATATAAATGCAGATTTTGACATGAGAAATTTCCTATATAGGACACGATAACATGTAGGGATCCTAAACTGTCTGCCTTTCTGTATACTATAATTCCCAAGTTCAAATATTAATTGTACTCACGTTTGTCACACAAATATTTTAAAAAACAAACAAACTATTCAATGTATACTACCGAAGATTACGATAAAGTGATAAATATTTTTTTATTTTTAAAAATCTTGAGTTTAACATTTGAGTATATATAAAATCGAGTTTTATAAGAGAACTTTACCTTCAAAATAGAACTTTCCTTTACAAATTTAAAATTAATAATATCTTCAAAGCAGATATCGAGCACATACAATAAAAAATTGAAAAAACTAATTATGACTTATCTATTTCAATGGGGCATATAGCTCCAAGAGAATAGGACTTTCTTCCACCCATCAATGACTGACCCACTCTCCAAGAATCATGTGAATGACCTTTAGTGTTTTTTTTTAAAATTTCAATTAGAAATGAAGAAGTACCTAAAAATAATTTTGATGCAATATGTTGAGCATAAGTTCTTTTTTTTTTGTGTAAAAATTAATTAACATCAAAGGGTATATCCTTTAATTTGGGTTCAAGTGTATTTAGAATAATCAAAGAGTAGCCGTGATGTTGATAAATTTATTGTCATGTGATTAACAGGTCATGAGTTCAGGCTATGAAAATAACTGTGCAGAAATATAGGATAAAATTGCATATAGTTGATCTTTTATGGTTATGTTATTTATTGGACTCCGAGCATAGTGAAAACAAGGGGTGGGCGTTCGGTTCTTCGGTTCAGTTTAATCAAATTTCGGTTCGGTTCTTCGGTATTCGGTTTTAGAAAAGTGTGCACCATATTTCAAACCAAACTAGATCGGTTCGGTTTAGTTCGGTGTTTTTAAATCGGTTTTTCGGTGTCAACAAAAATAAAGAGAGAATATGATAACCTAATAATTGTTATTCACTTCACACTTCAAACTTCAAAGTAACAACTAACCGTCTAACAATAAAAGGTAAGAACATCAATTTGTTGTTCTCACTTCGAAGTAACAACATAAAATGATAAAATCATAAAGTAGAAAGTAGAAACACCAAGTTGATGCTCAAACTTTAATTAAATTGAGTTTTGTTTAGTTTAGACTTTAGGTCTTTAGGGTTTACTATTTTGTTATTTAGATTTTTGCTATTTAAGTTTAGGATCTAAATATAAAAATTGAAATGGGCCAAGTAAAGTTAAAAATTAAGTAATATAATAAATACTTTTAAATTTATTTAATAAAACTTCGGTTCTTCGGTGCACCGTAGTTTCGGGACCCCTGCACCGAACTCCGAACCGAAGAACCGAAGTTCCGGAAAAAAAACCCGACACCGAACCGAAAAACCGAGGAACCGACACCAAAGAACCGAATTTTTTTGATTCGATTCGATTTTTCGGTATTTATGCCCACCCCTAGTGAAAACTTAATGTGTTGGCCACTAACGTTGAGTTGGTTTCTATGTTATTAGCTATGTCCTACTTGGTCCCCCTCTCCCGACACAATGGAGGTTTCGTAGCATATCATGAGCACCATACTAAGGGGAAATTGAGCAACTCAAGCATACTGTCTCATCTTATTCTAATATACGAACAAAAGGAAGAAGGTTAAGAAAGTGGCCTCATTATTTCGACGAATGAACTCCAAATGAAACCCAATCTATTTAGTCCTCTAGCTCCGTCCCGATTGTACCCTGATCTATATTAGTTGTAAATAACTTCGTAGAGTTGGACAAACATTGCCTAAGGAATTCAAGATTTTAATAGAGTTAAAATTTTCACTAATAAAGTTTCAAAGCTTTTTTAAAATATAAACACACGAAATAATCAAAGCAACATCTCTGAATAAAAAGTAATTTTAATAATATAATTTTTCGTTGGAGGATTACAGCACTCCAGCTCTATCTCGCGTGCGTATAAATAAGGAGGCCTCGTAGTGAAGCTCTGCTCTGCTCTGTTTTTTCATACTTTTAGAAACTTCAACTTTTTTTGTTCTTTCATAGTTTCATTCATGAAGTTCGATCTCGAGAATCCATTAACGGCCTTCGATGGGCACGACAACAACGACGCCGTTTCAGCTCTCTTCGACACCGAGTCCGATCACACGCCGTCCTTCAAATCTACCGACGTTCACTCTTCCATTCGCAATCACTGCTTCACTCTCATTTCTCAAGTAAAAATACTGTTCAAAATCCTCAACTAATTTGTGCTGATTCAATTTTGTTTAATTCACTATGTTCTTAGTTTTTTCTGTTTTTTTGTTTTGTTTTGCAGGCGCAGTTTTCGTATGATATTGATCGATTTACTGCATATCTAGCTGTCAATTACATCGATCGGTTCCTATCCAAGCAAGTTGTTCTGGTAATTTATCTCATCAGTCAATCGCATTAAATATAAGAAAATGAAGAATCTGAAACAATGTCTGCATATATATATATATATGCTGTAAAGAGAAACTAAAATGTGAATTTCACGATGAAATTAGTTGAAGATCTTATGGATATTTTACTTATATGAAGAATCTGTAACAATGTCTGCATATTTATATGCTGTAAAGAGAAATATTAGATCAGGACTTCGCGCGATGAAATAGTTGAAGATCTTATGGAAACTTTAATTATATGAAGGATCTAAAACAGTGTAAACTTCAAAAAATGTGAATTCCGGTATGAAATTGTTGAAGATCTGATGGAAATTTTTGCTTATCTGCAGGAGAATAAGCCATGGATTGTACGGATTCTCGTAACTGCTAGCCTCTCACTTACTGCGAAGATGAGGAACATCAACAACTTATCGATATCCAATAAATCATCCATGGATCAATCTGCACATAGAGAGGACGAAGGCTTAATTTTCGATTTGCAGTCAGTTCATCGAATGGAGAATTTGATTCTCACAACGCTCAATTGGCGGTTACGCTCCATCACGCCTTTTGCGTTTCTGCAGTTTTTCAACTCGTTGTTTGAACTCAGTAATGACCAGTCACTGAGTCCATCTCTCGAAAATCGAGCTTCAGATATCATTTTCAACTCTCATTACGGTACGTATTTGCGATAATCGTCAGCAACTTAATTAGTCCATAAAATTTCGTTTACATGCCCGCTGATTCATTAATTTGCCTATAAAATTTTGATCCATGTGATAATCCATGCGTGTTTCAATTAGTAACCGATGATAGTTCAGATAGAAAATGAAAACACATGATAGTTATAAATTTTTTTACCAAAAAAGCAGAATGATTAAAAATAATAAAAAAATAATCAATTAATTCCTTTAGTTATGTATTTTAAAGCATCATGAAATATTAGTTGAAAAGTATTTTGAATAAAGAGTTGATGATAATTTAGGTAGAAAACGCAAATATGTAATAATGCATGAGTGAAAATCACAAAAGTGTGATACTTTCTTATTTTTATTTAATTACGTTAATGTCGTGCTTAATTTTACGGCATTGTAAAATCTCTGTTTGATTTTTGAATAATAGCAGTAATTAATTATTTCTATCTTTAATTTAATTTATTTGTTTAATAAAACGTTAATCTTGTGCTTAATTGCAGAAATTAAGCTTGTTGAGTACAAACCATCAATATTAGCGGCATCGGCGTTTCTGAGTGCAGCTCACGAGTTGATTCCCCAACAAGTTCCATTTTTCTTAGATGCAATTAACTCTAAATGCGGACACATTTATAAAGTAAGAATCTTGCCCGTATTTGTCTAAAAACAATTGAAATTTAAGTCGTATATATTTTGTGATTATAAGTTACATATTTGACTGCTTGATAAAAGATATTTATAATTGCTAACTAATAAGTTATATATTTGATTTCTATTTTCTTTTATTTTGATGGGCGGTCATTTATGTAGGAGGAAGTTTTGAATTGTTGGAGTGTAATGCGGGAAATTTCTATGGATGAAGTTGTTTCTTTTAGCTCGTTGACACCAAACAGTGTGCTTGACCAAGAACGTACAAGTGAGAATGCAGATAGGAACAATAGCAAGAAGCGAAGATTGAACGATTTTCGAAATAATCAAACGTTCTATATCTCTCAGGTTCAACACTACTAAAGAATTAGGAATGACAATGGGTGATTTAACCTTAACCTCCACTCCATGTTGTTGGTGCTTACTAAAAAATGTGATGGGAACGTAGAATGGAACAATTGTGGAGAACAAAATTAGAGGAAAATTGTACTCCCTCCATTACAAGATTAGTAGTCATTTTGGTATATTTAATATATTTTTTGATTTAAGATTAAAAGATTCAATTTTTTTTTTTTACTTTTTAAAATTGTGTCAAATTAAAACAAGATACAAACAAACTATAATGGAAGAACTAACTCCGCCCTTTTGAATAGCTACGTCAAGAAACATGAAACACACCTAGAATACTTTTGTCTTTTTTTATTGGATTTCCACCCGGTTTCCGGTCAAGAAACATGAAACACACATAGAATACTTTTCTCTTTTTTTATTGGATTTCCACCCGGTGTCCGGTAAAATCCACATCAGTCTGACTAAATTCAGATTCGCGTCGGGAAGTTCCATATTGGGGGTAAAGTGCTCCCTAACAAAGGCAATTTCGTACCCAAGGAGGCTCGAACCCGAGACGTCTTGGTTAAGAATGAATGAGTACTTACCACTCCATTACAATCCTTATTGGTACAATATGTTTCTCTTAATAATTCAAATATGACACAAATCTAAATTAATCAATTTGGTGCTACTAAATGGATGACTGTTTAAATGGGAGAGAAGGCGGGACTAAGAGAGATGAGACGTTGAAGATAAGCTGCTTCCATTTGGATTTTGGCCAATCTTGATTCCAATAGATATGTAATTAAAATAATATTACTCTATCCGTTTAAGTTTACTTGTTCATTTTAGATTTTACATGTCCTTTCAAAATAATAATGAGTATTATTGTCATAATGCCCATATAAATTGATGTGAAGTCTTAGATATTAAAAGATAATTTCAAACCCAATAACGTACAATAAAAAAATGTCACTAGTTCAAATTCGATCATATATATTACTCTCACAATTTAATGGCATCATCCTTATTTTATCCTTATTGAGTATCACTTATCACCGATTTGATAAACATTACAAATTTTTTCTTAATCTCTATCTCTTAAATAACGTTCATTGAATGAGACTGCTTTTATTTTTAATCAGAGGTTTTGAATTCAAATTTCGAATATGAAATTCTTTTAGTAAAAAATATTTTCTCGCATGTAAGCTCCATGTAATACGAATCTAAATTAGTAAACCTCTCAATTATCTAAAATCGAATAGGAATTTTTTTTTAAAAAAGTGTCACCTAAATCCACAGGGAAAGAATATAAAGTTGTAACCTTTTAACACGATAGGCAGCCTCAAATTCCACATTTTCTTTCACACATTTCGTCGTACACTTTCCGGTCATGGCATCACCGAAGAAGCCACCAACAGAATCCGACCGACCACCGACAGCCATCATGCACCAACCGGCTTCCCCTCGCTTCCCGCCGGGAACACCTACATCCGGTGCTAATCGGAAGATCGCAATCGCCGTCGATCTCAGTGACGAAAGCGCTTACGCGGTGAAATGGGCAGTAGAGAATTACCTCCGTCCAGGTGACGCCGTCATTCTCCTCCACGTACGCCCTACATCCGTCCTCTACGGAGCTGATTGGGGCGCTATAGACGTCTCTATCGACACAACGGATGAGAAATCGAAGCAGAAACTGGAAGAAGATTTCGACAACTTTACAAGTACGAAATCTAATGACTTAGCGCAGCCGCTTGTTGATGCCAACATTCCGTTCAAGATTCGTATTGTGAAGGATCATGATATGAAGGAGAGGCTTTGTTTGGAAATTGAGAGGTTGGGGTTGAGTGCTGTGATCATGGGTAGTCGAGGGTTTGGGGCGTCAAGGCGAAGCACGGAAGGAAGGCTTGGGAGTGTCAGTGATTATTGTGTGCGTCATTGTGTTTGCCCTGTTATTGTGGTGAGATATCCTGATGATAAAGATGATGTTCCTGATGATGATGATAGTTTGGGTAATGATGGCTCAGCTAAAAAAGCAGCAAAGGCTAATGAGGTGCTTCATCCGGTGCCTGAGGAGGATTCCCTTTATCACGATGCATCCGATAAAGCCACAGGTATATCTTAATACTTACAAACTACAATGTGTATTTCATTTGCTCAGCTTAATGAAAGAAGAATTAGTTTGTGAGATGAGACTGTGAACTGTATTCAACAAATCAAAATGCGGCATTTAGTTAATATGATGCTGGTTGAAACAAAGGTTGTGACTTCGTTATCTACTAAGGACTAGTCTACATTATGTGTAATTTGTTTTGATCACCTAAGCTAGTTGTAAGTAATGCTATATGGAAGTATTTTGATCGATTGCTGTAGGAAACTGGGATTCTATTTGCTATGGGTTGTGAGTTCTGTTTTTTAAATGATGTGATCAGAGTGAAAGTGGGACTGCTTTGGACTGTTTTTTCCTTGAGTCAAGGGTTTATCGGAAACATCCTCTCTACCTCTGAGGTAGGGGCAGTGTTTTGGATGGCGAAAGGCGACAAGGGTCTGCCTCGCCTTGTGGCGAGGCGAGCGGCGAGGCGCTCACCTTTTTGAATTGAGGCGCCAATTAATACCAAAAACTTAAAATATTTAATTGTATATATAAATATTCAAAATCTCAATAGCAATTACATGTATTAGCTAATACTATAGTATTATTTAGTATAAAACTAAATTGAGTAGGAAATAAATAAATATAGAAGGACTGAATTTATTTATTTTCTTAAAATGTAGGCAGATTGCAGTAATGTAGGCAGATTGCAGTAATGCAGTCAGTTAGCAGTAGCTTCAAAATAAAAAAACAGAGTCTGGTTTTACTGGAGAAGAGAGTGGCGAAGTGGTGAAGGAGGAGAACTGGAGAAGAGAGTCGCGAGGTAGTGAGGGAGGAGAACTGGAGAAGAGAGGGTCGCGAAGGTGCAAGGAGAGTCGCAATGGAGAGAGGAAGTTCTAAGTTTGCAAAAACACCAAATAAACCCTAATATTGCCTTTTAATTATTAAATCAGATCTTTTTTTATAAACAAATAAAAAGGCGACGCCTTGTCGCCTCGCCGCGTCGCCATTTGCCTTTTGGTCTTCTTTTGTCGCCTTTCTGAACTCGCCACGCCTCATCAGTAAAAGGCGACGAGGCGAGAGCCTTTCATAACACTGGGTAGGGGTATGGTGTGTGTGGACTCTAGTCTCTACCCTTCCAAAACCTTGCTTTGGGGGACTAGACTGGGTATATGGTTGTTGTTGCTGATGTAGGAAACTGGGAATGGACTACTGATGAATCTTTGATTAGTTGAGCCTCTGTTTCATTTTATGGAGATTCTTGTGGATTGTATGTTCTGAGAGGGATTGAAGGTTTCTCTGTTTTAGGATTGTCAATCTAGTTGCTTGGCTTTGTTGGAGTGAATGAAATGATTGAGATTGGGGTTACAAGTAATAATTACTACGCCTCTATCTCAAACAAGTTGGGGTAAGTGGAACAGTGTGAAATCTTGGTAGATGTTAATCGAAACTTAGCTTTGGCCAAGTATTTTGTGCTTGTAGCTACACCTGTTTCTTATTTGATGATTTCTTCTCTTTCATTCGGCCTTTTCTCTTTTCCATTTATGTTCGCTGACCTTTGTGTTAGTTGAACATAATTGTTCTCCCTCCCATTTCTCTTTCTGGTCAACTTATCAGTAAAAAGGAAAGTGCATCAGCTTCAATTTTTCCATATGTACCTTTTCCTGAAGGGGTATGCTGGTTATGTAAGCTACTACATTAAACGTATAGGTGATACACCATTATGCAAACTTTGGATTTCTGGGGCAGATTCGATGATTGAATTTCTGTTAGGATACAAATAGGCACATTTGTCTATTTTCTAGATTCGTATATGACATATATAATTAAAATGCTGTAAGGAAGAACATGCTTGAATGGGTCCCCAAAAACGTGTAAAATACTAAATGATCTGCTTCACTCAAAAATGTGCCAAATTGTTTCACAACAACACCAAATCAATTACATCATGCTTTGGTGAGATTACTTGAGACCATGTGAAATGCTTTTGGGGGAACAAGTGTCGTGGTAGTGGAAAATGCTCAACCATTAGCCATCGTCGAAGGAAGGAAGAAAATGCTTGAATGGGTCGTGGATCGATTTCTAAAGTTCTGAAAACTTTTAGGTGTTTCATTCAAGGGGAGGAAGACAAAGCCCATGGGTATAGAACTGACCATTAACTTAAAACAGGAGTCAAGAATAGCAAATGATTGAGGGTAAGGAGGAACAGGAGATTGATAGAAGCACTTGAAGCAAAGGTAACACTGTAGTGTACCATGTACAAGAGGAGGTATGCGAAAAAAGAGAGGGTTAGGATGGAGAGTAAGAGGGGGGATGGAGGGGAAGGATATAGGATAATGAGGTAGCCTATAGGAATTTGTTCAGCTAGGTCCCCAATGTTTTCATATGGGGAAGGGTTGGAGGGAGAAAGGCAAATAAGATAGAATTTTTTTTCAAGGACTCAATAAGTCCCAAGGGTGGGTGAGGGAGGGAGTCTAGGGAAATGGATGAGGAGAGTCATTTCAAATGCAAGTCCAGGGGATTAGAGTTTGACTTTGTAGTGGCAGTCTGAAGAAGACAATCAAGACTCATGAGTGTATGCTTATCATGAACCCTACTGGGGGTGGTTGGTGGTAGAAAAGAGGCAACGAAGAGAGAGCAAGAGAGAAGTGGTGGGTGGCTGGTGGATACAGTTGTAAAGAGGAACCACTGGGGAGGGTACTCTAAGCTGGCAAAAATAGGCTGGAGACTTTGTAGAGGGGAGTGAATAAAGAGAAATTCTCTCCCCTTCGTTATCTTAAGCTTGTTTTGTTTGTATTCCCATCTACTTTCCAATTTCGCCCTTCTGAAAAATTGATGGTGATGATGACATTTTGGAAGGTCTTGGTTTGAGCCTGTGTTTGTGATGTGCCTGTGTGTTTGTTATTCAACTTGAAACTGTTATGGTTGAACAGTGAATTTGCATACCTGTGGGTTGCTCTACCAAGGTTTTGAAATTTTAATCTCGTGCATCTTGTTTATCCATTGATGATGTAGACTTCCAAGTGCTGAATTTGTTATTTCTCTTCATGCATCCTTTATATCTACTACAAGTGTGACCTACAGTTGCCAGCTGGTCTGAAATTCATTTAAGTTTAGTGTGATAATAGTATTTAAGGATAGAGGATTCACCTCTAGAACTGGGTGTGATTTTTCAGCATACCACCATGACTCTCAGCATTTATATGGTATGGTGTATGTTGCAAAAGTGTAGCTTTTCATTGTCGACTGGTGAGTTAGATGCTATGTTGTTAAGCTACGCTAATATGACTCAATATTTTTAATTGTTTGTCGATTTGTGTAGAAAAGTCTCATGTAAGTTATTCATACGAGTGGCATAGCGTAAACACTTTGCGCGTCTACTGCAATTTTTGTGCTGAAGTAGCTTTAACTAATTAAGAATTTGCATATACTATAATATGTAGTTCTAACTAGAGGCCCAGGGACCTCTTTGAAAGTCGTCTTTTTTCATCTACACTACACGACGGGTATGAAAGAAAACACAAGTGTGAGTATTGATTTCAAACTGACTGTCTTAAGTCCAATCCTTCATACTATGCTGAAAAGTTATTTGACAACATGAGACATGTCTAAAATCCATGGAAACAATTATTTCCTTTTTGAAGAACTTTTTGACAGTACAAGATGGAAAATTGTCAAATATAATCTTCAAAAGAAAATGATTTCTCTTGTTGTTTCCTTTCTTGTGGCCAAGTTTTTGTTTCCTTTGTTCTTTTCTAAAACTATTAGCTACTCCATATCAACAGAACCGGACATCCGTATACATCGAGTGGGCCTATTGCAAGAAATAATATGTTATATATATTATGCATTGTTCTGGATGACATAACTGATCACCAAGCTGACTTTGTATGATGCAGATGCGGAGAAGGCTTCTTGAATAATGAAGACGGGTGTGCATGTTTCAATACTGACAAAAAAGGGCCTTCAATGGTGTTGACCGCGCCAGTGAGAAATGAATTTGGTGGTTCTCTGTGCCTTCTTTCCGCTAATTATCCTCTGCTGTGCTTCAAGTTCGTGAAGTCTGGAACAATTGATATTGTTCATGAGCTACTCCTTTATTCTCTCTTTCTTTTTCATTTTCCTTTTCTCTTTTGGAGGCGCGGGGCGTTGTTTTAGTTTTTTGAATTGCCTGCCTGTTTTCTGGAGCTGTTATATAAGTTCACGGTTCTTGGTTGATTGCATTGATATGGAACAATGCATTTTGTCTTAATTTTTGTGGCTGTTCTCTTTTCCCTTTTGTTTGCTTCATTCTACTGGCTAAGACGATTTTGTAGGAGGCTGCTGTCCTACATGACGTTTGAGTTTGCTATTTACTTTGATTTCTAGCTATGTTGCTCGGTCCCTCCAAAAGTGTTGCTGCGCCCGTGTCAGATCCAAAAACATGATAGTTGGAGGATTTGGCACACACCTGACAATACTTTTGAAGAACTCGAGCAACATATAATAGACCTCCCATACAATCAACTCGAAGGAGTTTCAACCATTCTGTGTCCATTGTCGTATAGCCCTGTGGACAATTTGAATATTGGAACATCCTTCCATCTCTTATTTAATATGATCTATTGGTTCTAATACCAACTCAATGGGAGGAATTCCACGACTTCTTCCGCGAGGTTCTTGCTACCTTTCATTAACACAGATACTAGGTTACTCTATCGTAACTCTCTCTACCAACGCTTAGACATATGGGAAGAAATCATCAAGTGTTACGTTTTTCTCTGAAATTTGAACTTGAGGCTTCATGGAATAGTTCTATAGTTCTAATGTACATGGTTCTAAGTTTAATGAAATAGAATGGTTTTCACTTTTCAAATTTGAGAGTATCAATCATTTTAGGAAGGTAAATGCTCTAAAAAAAGAAGAAAGGTAACAACTTACTACATCAACAAAAAGGTGCAAAAATCGCTTGTGTTTTATTTATCAATATCTAGAAAATGAACGTTTGCAATGGCCCATAAAATCGATCTCCCCATCGAGTGAAGAAATTCGAAATTCATTTACCTTCCTCTTAAGTTGACACACTAAAAGGTGGAATACTTTGTTCAAACCTAAAAAAATTACTAGGATCCACTTTACTTTTCACCTTTGCTAACCTCTCAAAATTACCATCAAAATATTTTTCACCCCAAACTCTAGAATTTGAATATCTATATTCACCATCATTTTCCCCAAAATCAAGATCCCTATAATTGAGATAACCATTTCTTGGGAAATGTGACACAAATGGCTTCATTTTCTCATAAAGTTCCCTTAGCCATTTAATCTTCTTGTTAGATATATTTTCACTATTATCATACCAATTCACCATGTATTGAATGTTGAACAAATTTCCCTTTCTATAAGGAAATGGAATTTCGAATTTCGAAATTTCATCCATTCTTCCACCTAATGGATCAAATATCATCATAGGCCTTTCTTCATCGCGAAACATAGTTTTAATCATCCCCCATACCTCTTTTGGTAATGGACTCTTCACAAAATCGGACGTTGCCTTATAGTAATTCTTTCTTTTTGGCATGGTCTTGTTCACCATAAATTCAATCGAATCATTTGTCCTCTTGGATGCAAAATACAAAGTTGTACGAATCCAAGGGACTTCAAAGCATTCTTTCTTTATACACGGCAATCCTATCGCGCAATTCACTATTGGATCTTGAAAACAATCCTTTGTAACTAACCCGAATTCGGGGAAAGTTTGGTTCAACATTGGGAGTAACTCACTCACTCTACCAAGAAACAACCCTTGAAATGACACTTGTACTATTTTTTTACTCCCAATTCCCATATTTTGAATCAAAACTCTCATGAACAAATCCCGAGACAATTTATGTGACACATGTTGCCATCTCTGGAGTAAATGCATAGTCTCTCCATGTAATTTTCGACGTACTGTGAAAACAGTAAGCTTTGATGGTACGCGTACTAGTTTAACTTTCCAAGCTAAAATGACACAAAAACTTGATCCTCCACCTCCTCTTATAGCCCAAAACAAGTCTTCTCCCATCGATTCTCTATCAAGAATTTCTCCATTTACGTTCATTACACGTGCATCGAGGACATTATCAGCCGCTAGGCCAAATTTCCTCATCAAAGTACCAATTCCACCACCACTTATTATCCCACCACTCCCAACACTAGGGTACAACCCCCCTGGAAATGCAAGATTTTCTCCTTTTTTCGCGATTTCATAGTAAAATTGCCCCATTGTAACCCCTGTTTGAATCCAGGCCGTTTCGTCATTTTTGTCAATATAAATGTCATCTAACTTGAATAAATCCACGATAACGAATCGTTCCCCTATTTCAGAGCGAAAAGATAAGCCTTCATAGTCATGACCACCACTTTTCACTCTAATTTGTATGCCAAATTTTTTGCTACAAAATATAATAGCCCCGATATCGGATTCGTTTATCGGGGCTATTATAAAAATTGGATGTGAAGATGATGAATTTAGCCACCTTGGATTTTTCTGACCATATTCTAAAAGAAATGAATATGTTGGTGATTTTGGAAAATGTATATGTTTTTCGATATTTTTGTCTGAAGTATGACTATAAATGCAATTAAGAAACTCTTGTTGAGCATTAGTTTCAATAAAATTCAAGAATGAAACTAACAAAATTGGGAGAAATTGAAAATATCTTCCCATTTTTTCGAAACGAGTTAAAGCTACTAAACTTTAAGAAGTTGTTGGAGAACTCGGTATAAACAAGAAGAAGAAGTAAAAGAAGAAATTCGAATTTTTTTTTCTCGTTTTATTTAGGTGGAGCAATTTGAACTCTCGATAGAAAATGAAAGAAGCTATAGGCAAATGACTTCTTTTATGGTGTCCAAAATCTTGTGAGATGAATGACTATAAATTAATTAATTAAATCTCATATGTCACTTGTTAACATTTCGAAGTTGACTAGAATTATTAGTTTTTTAAAAAAAATATGAATTATCACCATCACTTTCTACTCAACTAGGTGTGTTTTAATACATAACTGGTGATAGATAGACAATTCATGAAAAAAATAAAATAATTATTGATAATTAATAATTAAAATGTGAAAATCGCAAAAAAGTGATAATTCAGATATTTTTTTAAAATTATTATTTCTAGAAAGAATCTAGCAAACGTTACAGTCAGACTTAAAAATGTGGTCATCAGCATGGAATTTTTAAATTTGAAAAGTGAAGTACTATATTTGTCAGTATTATTGGAAAAGAGAAAGATGCTTGTTTAGTCAATAATTTAATTTTTTTTTGAGGATGAGAATAATAGTAATATTTATTGATTATTGAGCTGGCAAGGACCATTTGGATTTTGGCATATAAGCTATAAAAAAATGACTTTTATTTATTGTATGTATTAGACTATTAGCTCTATATATATGGAATATAGCACCTAAAATATCCTTTTGGTGTTACTTCTTTGGCCATGTTAGCTTTAATTTAAGTGGTTCATATTCAATTGGAGTTTTTATTAAAAATATTATAATTTAATAAGATTAATAATAATATATTTAATAAAATCTCACTAAGCGGGGTTTGAGGAGAGTAGAGTGTACGTAGACCTATACCACTACCTTGTGGAGGTAAAGAGACTATTTTCGAAAGACTCTCGACTCAAGTACATCAAATCCAAGTAAAAGAAGAAAATAGTGACGAAAGCATAACAACTAATAAGAAAAATAATGTGAAGTCTACAAGAAAGAAACAATAATAATAAAAACAACAAACTAGCGCGATAATCGAAATACAATAAACAATACATGACAAGAACTACAAGGGTACAAGTACAACTAATTAATACTACGGCAAACACTAATAAGCCTACACCTTGGCAAGTCAAGATAACACTCCGCCCCTACTAACCTTTTATCCTAATACGTGATTACCACTCTTTTCTATCTAGAATCATGTCCTCGCTAATATAAAGTTATATCATGTCCTCGCTAATATAAAGTTATATCATGTCCTGTCTAATCACCTCTCCCCAATACTTTTTAGCCTAATGTCTAGCCCTACAACCACATACATAATATAATTAATAGTCATTAATTATTTTCAAGTTATTATATCTCGATACTTTCTAGGAGTAGTTGCTTATTGTAGGTCCATTTAACTTGACAAGGTCAAAAAATTAATAATTAATAATTAATAACGGCAGTCTTTTTTTTAATTAAATAAACCACTCTTACATGACGAATAAAGAAAATGAAGAACTATGTTACATACATATCCCAATTATAAATAACATTTTTACATATTCACATGACGATAAATGAAACAAGAAAAAAAAACGTTATAATAAGTGCTTAGATAGGATAGATGGATGTGACTTAATGACTAAAAACGGACTGTAGTCAAATCAAGTTGAGATAATTTGCCGTTATGGGTTCGAACTGTTATGATCAAAATAAGCAGGTGTAATAGGGAAGCTAGCAAAACAAACCTCGAAAGACCACGAGTAATAAGACAAACGAGAAATAGATCAAAAGACACAAAGATTTAACGTGATTCGGTCAATCGACCTACGTCCACAAAGGAGATGAGTAATCCACTAGAAATATGAGAGTACAAAATATAGAGAGAAACAACCTCAACCAATTCACTCGAAATACATGGGAGGTTCACACAAGTGACAACGTATCAAGCTTGTGACCCGCAAATTCTCCCCCTAACCAAAACTCTCAATGCCCTTAAGACTACATTGTGAATGTTGATTAAGTTAGAAGGAACAAACCTATATTTATAGAGTCCTAAACCTTTTCTTACAAGAAAAGAACTAGTCAAATATGGAGATCAGGGCAAATAAAATCCAACACGAACGAACATGTGGGATGGAGAATCCTCAATAAGTTCCATTTGCCATTTCAAGAGATGCATATACACAATCCAATCTCCATTTCCTTTAGGGCTTGGCATTGGCATCACATATCCTGCTTTTCCGGCCCATGGAAAATGGTATGACCAAAAGGCTGGTTGACCCCATCCGAAATTAATCTTTTTCGCAGGAAAATGTTGCCCCGATGACACTACCACCGCGGGTCCATCCCCATTCATGGCATATATTTTTGCGATAGATGGTTCAGGACGAACCCAATCTATCAATCCAAGAAAATGCTCTTGTGTTTTCGCGATATCAAGAAATTCATGGACTACATTTGCCACCCAATTCAACGACTTCTCTTTTAGCTCCTCAACTTTTTTCTCTCCAATTGGGATGGAGAGAACATTACCAAAATACCCTTTTAGCGACTTATCTTGATTATTAACATCTACATTATTACTTATCAATCTAGTCCGACCGTCGACCACAATACCAAACCTAAAATTGTTAAAACCCGATCGAAGTTTCTTTATGAATTCCACATGCAATAGTTTTCCACACAAAAGCACTGAATGATTCAAGTTTAGACCTCTGGGACTTCATGCCTTTTTGGTCATGACAATTGGCTAATGATTGAAGGTGCTTAATTTTGTCACCCGTGACATAGTAAATTCTACTAATGACTTGATCATTAGGGTCAAGGATTTCGGATTTTGTGGGAGGTAGGGTTGATATTGATACATATAAGTCATCAATCGAGTTATTGTAGAAACCAGGATGTCGAGGAAAAAGGGACGATCGTCGAAACGATGGGAGCTGAGAGAGTGGCTTGCATTGAGCTAATTCAGACCATGACACAAGAAACAAGTTGGCTGAGAATGCATCAGCAACTCTATGATCAAATTTTATTGCTTAAAAGAGTTGTACTACCTTAATCTCAATTTACGTGTGATACGTTTCTTTTTAATCTGTTTTAAAAATATATTGTCTTTTTATATATTCAATATCACAAATTTCAAAAACTTCATTTTGTTTTTTAACATTTTTTTTTGAAAACATAATTAGTTAAGTAAAATAAAAATATGTTTAATCTATGATCTTTTTGTTCACTTTTACTTGTCCACTATTTCAAAAAGAAAATTCACTTTTACTTGTCACTTTTATTATTTTTCCCTATTTTACTCTGATGAATAATTATTACTTAATAATGTCCAAATCATTTCGCAAGATCGAAGATTAAACATCAATTGATATTGATTAATGTCGATTATTGTTTCTTAGGGTATGCAAAGTCCAAGTTGGACAAGTAAAAGTGAACAACTTAGCTTATGTTATTTGATGATGAAGATAGTCACACACTTTAAGATGGTATTAAAGTAGACAAAGGTACTATATGAGTTTGAGTTTCATCGTCACTCATTATCAAAAAGAATATTTTTTTGATAATGCTTTCCCTCAATGCTTTCATCTGGATTATAAAAATTAATCTCTTTAAGCTCAACATCACCAAAAGCTTCAATAAAAGAAACACCACCATTATTGCAAAGAAGCTCCGGTTCTCCCGCTGAATTTCCAAGTATTTCTCCAGAAAATGCATAGTAAGAAACTAATGTTTCAGCCAAAGATGTTTTGAGTATTTTTACGATTGAATTAAATTCTAAATTTATATTAATTTCTCCGAAACAATAATGGGATTTAGATAGCAGAACATTACTCCGACCTCCAATGGAGGTAAGAGTAAATCAAGATTAGATAATGGTAGCCAATGTTCTTTCATTGGCAACACTGCTGCTAATACTTCACTCTTGTACACTTTCACATTGAAGTTTTTTTTGGGATTCATCTCTTTTTTGCACATTTTTTGTTGTTTGGAGTTGTGGGGGGGGGGGGGGGTGGGGGTAGTTTGTGTAGTGATTTGCTTTAGAGTAAGTGATAGATGGATGGATAGATGAGAGAGTTGTATTTATAGTGTAAGAGATGATTAATTACAAGTATCCAATCATAGAAAAAGTTTATATTAATAGTAAGTTCATAAGCGAAGTTTAATTCTGAAGTCTATGAGTTCTGAATTTATATACGAATAGTGTAAACATTTTATTTTTTTGTATATAAACAAATTCTATATTGAATCAGCGTTGGGTGAAATAACCATTCATAAGAAGTATGACATTAGTGAAAAATAAAGTGGATAATTGCATTATAAGAACAAGTTTAGGTATACTAATAATATAAATAAATAAC
>JAJOOO010022193.1:0-18867 GCA_029582685.1 Solanum piurae
TGTGTTTTAAAGTTGTTTTAATGAAGTTTGAATGTGTGGATGTAAATAAGTTTTTATTCCGCACTATTTTCATTATTGAATGCAATGAATGACTATGTTGCTTGTATAAGACCCCTTCGGGGTCGAATACGCCATGTTACGACTAGGGGGTACTCTCGGGTCGTGACAGTTTATGAAGTTGTGTAGGCCTTGTTAGAATTGATCTAATTGCACTGTGTTGCCTCATGTTGTAGCATCTTTGAGTCAATGTGCATTTTTAGGCTCCGTGAATTTATGTGGAGCATGTTGTAACTAGGAGATGTTAGTTCCTCCTTGGAAATGAGTAAGTATGTCTCTTTCATGCATTTTGAGTTGGTATATGTAGTTCCTATTTCCTTAAGTTACATTAGGTATGATTAGCTTGGAATCGAAGTTTCCTTGGTTGGTTGTGACCATGTAGGTGTAGTGCATGCATGATTGGCTGCTAGTCTAGAGTCATTTTATTTAAGAAGTGTTTAGAAAGATCATTCGAGGAAGAATGTTCCCAATGGGGAGATATTGTAAAACCCCGGAAACTAATAGACAAAACTAGAGCCACAAGCTAGGGATCTAAGACTTGATGTATGGGAAATAGAGTTGTAGATAAAACTTTATGTGTTTAGAATGAGGATTTTAATGGTTGAACATCAATATATGTATTAGACCTAGTAGCCTAGATGACCTTTAAGAGTTTGGTTGTGCATGGGAAGGGTAACTACCATGGCAAAAGGGCAAGCCTAAGCCAAAGGGCCAAGGCTGCCCAACCTTGGCAGCTACTGCCGAAGGGTTCACGAACACCTTCACGACCAGTGGTATGGACCACGGTCCGTGAAGGGGTCCTTGGAGATGCCTTAGACACTTGGGAGGCCAGGCCAAGAGGCCAAGACACTTCCCCAAGTTCACGAGGCACTTTACAAGTCGTTGGCTTGACCACGGCCCGTCAAAGTGCCCGTGAAGGTGCCTTAGTGTTCTAGGGTGTTTTAGGGTCTTGAAAAGTTGGGGGAGCTACTGGTAAAGGGACCACGGGCACCACCACGGACCGTGGTTCCCTTCAAGGACCGTCCAACTGGCCGTGGTGCCTGGGACGGGGCAGCCAAGTTGAGGGACATTTGGGTAAAATCCTATGCGACTAGGTTTAAGTGGGGGTCATTTTGTATGCCTTTTATTAACCTATTTAGACTATTTTAAGTCATTATCCCCCAAGTTTAATTCACTTTACATTAGACGCAATTCAAAAACACAAATCACTCCTCTCTCAAATTCTTCGTCTAAGAAGAACCTCCATTGAAAAAGAAGTTAGGGTTGAAGTTAAGGTCAAGAACAAAGGTTCCATTTCTAAACGCTTGTGCTAGGGAATTCATTAAGGTATGTTTATATTTTCATCTATGGGTTATTCCATCGATAGAGTCGCACAAAAACCCCCAAGATTTGTGAAGAAGAACCCCAATCTAAGCTAGGGTTACTTCCAATGTATGGGTTTTAGGTGGGTACGATTCCAAAGTGTTGGATACTATTCATATATGATTAATTTAGTATTGATTCATGATATTATGAAGAATTTATGTGAATTCCTTGTCTAACCCTCATTTTCTAAGTACGTGGGTTTAGCTCTTTTGATGAGAAATTAATGGTTCTTGATAGATTTTCTAGAGTTATGACCATGTATAGAACTTATCCAAGAATTGGAATATGAAGTCAAGAATTGAACTAGACTTATGCATGTATGATAGAATATGAATAGAAATGATTAAGAATTGGGACTTTTGATGAATTATGCATAGAATTGGCTTGTAACTAAGGCTTAGGGCTAATGTGGCTTGTGATCTAGACTAAGTAGGATGATTGTGTAGTAAATCTTGAATGTAGGTCTTGAAGTCATAATGTTGGTCACTAGGGCTTAAAGAGCAAGTCGAATATGATGAACTAACTTGCATAGAATTGATACACAACATAAATAGAGTTATGATGGAAGGATTTCAGCCACATGACCTACCTAGAACTATATGAATTCTTGTATGTAGAATGTGAAAGGTCTTCTCACATAGGATGATTCTAGATTGAAAGGCTAGTCACCTAAAATGAATCATGTTTGTTAGAATATAATAGCTTAAAGTTGAGCCTTATGATTCCTTGATGTATAGTTGTATCATGTAGCTTAGGATGGTAAATATCATGGTAGCTTGGTATGGTAGATCTCATGGTAGCTTGGGATGGTAGAACTCATGGTAGCTCAGGCTGGTAGATCTCATGGTAGCTTGGGATTGAGGAATTAAGCTCTCCTAAGGTTAGCTTGAACTAGCATTGGTAGGATGCTTTTCATCATAGCTTGCATTAGTATAGGCAAGATATCCTAGGATTGAGGATCTATGCTCTCCTATGGGTATCTTGAACTAGCATGGCTAGAATGCTCTTCATGGTAGCTTGACTTGGTTAGGCCAAGACCATTTCATGGTAGCTTAGGATTGAGACATCATACTCTCCTAAGGATAGCTTAGGGTTGAGGATTCACACTCTCCTAAGGATAGATTGCATCTTATTGAATGGTTGCATGGTTGCTAGGTTGGTATACTTGTATCCTTCCTTTCATAGCTTGGATGTATGATATGATGTTTTCCATGGTGGTTACGTCTAGCATAATAGTATGCTATACTTTGATAGTCTAGAATGATAAATAGTTCGCATTGAGTAAGCTAGCCTAAAGGAGTACTTAGTGTGAGTGGTAGTATGGGATGCCATTCATACATGTCACAAGTATGACTTGAAGCTACTTATGAAGTGTCATCGTATGTGATGTATGCCTAGCTTAGATTGTTGCTATAGTTGCCTTTTATGATATGATTGACTTAAGTTGATAAGTTCCTTGCCAATATGAAGTAGGTCTATAGTGACACCTAGAAATGGTAATAAGAATAGGGTGGCTTCAAGATATGCTTAGTGTGTGTTGTACTATGGGATGCCCCACATACATTGCACAAGTGTGCCTTGAGGTTACTTAGGGGTTTATTGCTCTTATGTCATGAAAACCTAAGTCTTAACTATGAAGGTGGACTATGACCAAGAATGACCAAAGAGAAGGTACTTAGCTTAGATAGTATTATGGGATGCTATCTTGGCCTTGCACAAGTATGCTTGGAGGTGGCTTGTGAAGTAGTTCACTTGAATATGAAAAACTAAGGGTTGACGTATGAACTTATGTACGTCTTATGTTGACTTGTTATGATATGATGCTTATGTTGGAGTTTATGTTATGATTATGTTATTGTCTCTTATGATTATGTCTTATGTTGACTAACCCCTTTTAGATGTTTTATGTTGGTATGTTAGCTTTCATAATTGGTACATTTTGTACCAACATATATTGCCTACATTCTAACGAAATGTAGGGTGTTGGGAGATTGAGTTGGTTGGAGGCTAGGTTCCTAAGTGCAAGAAGATTGAAGATTGGTGAGTCCTCATAGCTTCGAGGACAAACCCCTTATGTTTCATTTATGTCTTTTCTTATGTTTTAGACTTTTCGTGGGCTGCGTCCCAAGACTTTTATTCATTTTATTCATAGATGGTTTGAGACAAAGATGTTAGAAAGACTTCCGCTTTTATGAAATGTTTTTGATATTATGCTTTAAAGAAAGTTTAAATTCTCCCTACTTTTCTACGATCTTATGATATGATAATGCTAAGGGCTTGTATGCGACCCCTACGGGGTCAAGTACGCCGTGTTACCACTAGAGGGTGCTCTCGGGTCGTGACACAAGTTTTGTTCAAACAATGAAAGGAGGATTGGGAAATTGATATGGATCCTCTTGATTGGGAAAAATTCAGAGGGACTTTTCTTAATCATTTCTTTTCTCTTGAGATGAGGGAGGTGAAAGTTCTTGAATTCATCAAACTTTTTCAAGGAAATATGAGTGTGAAAGAGTAAGAATTAAAGTTTACTCTATTGTCTTAGTATGCTCATACTATGGTTGTAAACTCTAGGGAAATGATGAGTAAATTTGTATCGAGTGTGTTCAAAATAGTTGTTAAAAAGTGTCGTATCACCATGATGATTAATGAGATTGATATTTCTCATCTAATGATACATGCACAACAAATTGAAGAGGAAAAGATATAGGTGAAATTTACAGAGTAAAAGAGGGCATGGACCTGTGATGGTGACTTTTCTTATTCTAAGTTTTGTGGACACCATCATCCTTAATTTTGACAAAAGTTCTCCGTTCAAGGTTCTTCTAATGTTGCGGCTCTAAAGTTCAACAAAGATAATGTGTCTAATTCTAAGCCTCAAAGAGGTGGTGGTAATGGATCTTCCATCCCTGCTTGCCAAAAATATTTCAAGAGTCATCTTTGAAAGTGCTTAGCCTATACGGATGTTTCCTATGGTTGTGGGAAGAGTGGTCACAAGATGAGAGATTTTCTACTGCAAGATACTAAGGGAAACAATTATAGGCAAGCCCAACCTAGTGGTTATGGTTCAGGTGCTCCTCATCTGAACATGTTATATGCTCTTAAGACTCGACATGATAATGGGGGTCCTCCTTCTCTTGTGACATGTATGTTGAAAGTATTTCATCTTAATGTATATACTTTGCTTCATCTGGGTGCTACATTGTCTTTCGTGACTCCTTATGTGGCTATGGGATTTGACGTATGTCCGGATATTCTCATAGAACCTTTTTTATTTTCTACACCTATTAGTGATTCCAGTGTTTCTAAACGAGTCTATAAAAGTTTCCATGTTTCTATTTCTCATAGAGTAACTCATGTTTATTTGGTAGAGCTTTATATGTTAGGCTTTGATGTCATTACTGGGACAGATTGACTCCACTCTTGTTATGCCTTCATAGATTGCAGGACCCGATTGGTAACATTTAAGGTTTCAAATGAACCTATATTATAACGGAAAGGGGGAAATTCCTCACCTAAAGTTTAGTTCATAGCTTCCTTAAAATCTAGGAAAATAATTTCTAAAAGTTGCATTTATCACCTTTTCAGGAATAGGGACACGAATTCCAAACCTCTACTCTCGAGTCAGTCCTGATTGTAAATGAGTTTCTAGAAGTATTCTTCCCAAAAGGGAAATATAATTCTCTATTGATCTTCTCTCAGATATGCAACCTATCTCTATATCTCCTTATCGTATGGCCCCGATAAAACTGACGGAGTTAAAGGATCAATTGAAGGATCTATTGGAAACGAGTTTCATAAGAGCGAGTATCTTTCCATGGGGTGCTCCGGTGGTGTTTGTATGAAAGAAGGATGGTTCACTTCGCATGTGTATTGACTACAGTCAAGTGAAAAAAGTCACCATAAAGAAAAAGTATCCTATTCCAAGGATTGAATACTCGTTTGATCAACTCCAAGGTGTGAATTCATTTTTAAAGATTGACCTTTGGTAGGGTTATCACCTATTGATGTTAAGGGAAAGTTACATTCTAAATATGGTTTCTTGAAATGTGTATGGTCACAATGAGCTTTTGGTGATGTCATTTGGTTTGACTAATTCCCTGGAGGCTTTCTTGGAATTAATGAATAGGGTCTTCCAACAATATCTTTAAACATTTATGATCATATTTATGATGATATTTTAATTTACTATCGGAGTGAGTATTAACATGTTAGCATTTAAGGAATGATTTGCATTTTCACAAGGATCGTCAATTGTTTGCTAAATTTAGCAAGTGAAATTTTTTGTTGAGTTATGTTGCTTTTCTTGGCCATATTACCTCCGGTGATGGTATTCCAGTTGATCCTAAGAAGACTGAGGCAGTTAAGAATTGCCCTAGATCTTTGTCACTTCAGATATTCGGATTTTGTTGGGTTTGGCCAATTACTATAAAAGGTTTGTGGAAGAATTTTCTTCTATTGTTTCACCTTTTGACAACATTGACTCAAAAGAAGGTTAAATTTCTATGGTAGGAAGCTTGTGAGAAGAGTATTCAAAAGTTTAAGGATAGACTCACTTAGCCCGTACATTATTATTACCAAAAGGATCAGATGGTTTTGTGGTTTATTGTGATGCTTCTCAAATCAATCTTGGTTGTGTTTTGATGAATCATGGAAAAGTTATTGCATATACTTCGAGGCAATTTAAGGTGCATGAAAAGAATTATCCGACTCATGATTTGGAGTTAGCGGTGGTACTATTTGTTTTAAAGATTTGGCGACATTAGCTATGTGTTGTTCATATTAATTTGTTTACCGACTGTAAGAGTTTGGAGTATGTGTTCACTCAAAAGGATTTGAATCTTCGCCAAAGAAGGTAGATTTAGTTGTTAAAAGATAATGACATGAATGTCCTTTATCATCTAGGTAAAGTGAATGTACTTGTAGATGCTCTTAGTCGACTATCGATGTGTAGTGTTGCTCATGTTGAGGATGGTAAGAATGAGTTAGTTCTTTATGTTCATAGGTTTGCCCAATTCGATGTTCGCTCATAATTCTCGATATTCTATTCACCTGGGAGCCACCAAGATGTCCTAATATTTACGGGAGGTCTATTAGTGGATTGGGATGAAGAAGGATATCATGAAATTTGTAGCTAAATTTCCAAATTGTCAACAAGATAAAGTTGAGCATCAGAAATCGGGTGGTTTGGCTCGTGACATTAGCATTCCTACTTGGAAGTGGGAATATTTGAATATGAACTTTATTATGGGTTTACCTCTTACTCGTTTTTTATTTTATTTGATTTGGGTAATTGCGGATGGAATTTTGAAGTCAGCTCATTTTCATCCCGCGAGGACTTCATTTTCAGCCGAAGACTATGCTAAACTTTATATTTGGAAAATGGTAAGGTTGCATGCGATGCCTTTATCCATTATCTATCACTGTTGTACTCAGTTTATGTCATAGTTTAGGAGGTCAATTTAGAAAGGTCTTAGTACTCAAGTGAAGCTTAGTTTGACTTTTAATCCTCATACCGATGGACAAGCCGAATGTACTATGAACACTTTGGAAGATATGTTGAGAGCTTCTGTGATTGATTCAAAGGTTATTGGGATGATCAGTTGCCTTTGATCGAGTTTTCTTATAATAATAGTTACTACTCACGTATCCAAATGGCTCCATTCAGGGCTCTTTATGGTAGGAGGTGTAGGTTTCTTATTGATTTGTTTGAAGTTGGTGAGGTTTCTTTGATTGGGCTTGAGTTAGTGCATGAGGCCATGACAAAGGTTTGACTTAGTTGAGAAAGGTTGAAATGGCTCAAAGTCGACAAAAGTCGTATGTTGATGTTAGGATAAGTGAGCTCGAATTAGATTTTGATGATTGGGTTTGCTTGAAAATCTCACCCATGACGGGTTTGATGAGGTTCAAAAAGAAAGGAAAGTTTAGTCCCTGGTATGTGGGCCCATATTACATCAAGTATTCCATGTTTCCTTGTTGAAAAAGTGTGTTGGAGATATGACGTTTATAGTGCCATTAAAAAGTTTGGGAGTTAAAGACAGTCTTTCGTATGAAGAGATTCCAGTTGACATGTTTGATAGAAAAGTTTGAAAGCTGAGAAATACAGAAGTTGCATCCGTAAAAGTTCTTTGGAGGAATTAATTAGTTGAGGGTGCTACATGGGAGGCTGAAGTCAATATGATTTTCTCAAGTATCCTCATCTCTTTCCCTCCTCTCCTATTCTATCTTGAGGTATTAAGTTCTTCATGGTTCATTCTTTGAGATTCATGCATTTTAGTCATTCTCATGTTTCCATATGCATGTATGTTCATGAATAACTTGATTTTGGAGTAATGATTTAGCTTGGAGTGATTTATCCTCGTTCATTTGATGCGATTGCTTTCATGTTGGGTTGTTAGTTTCTCTTCCTACTTTATTCATTCTTGCTTAAGTCCCATTTGAGGACGAATGTTCCTAAGAGGGAGATATTGTAAGACCTCAGAACTTGGAAAGTCGAATTTTAAATGGAAAGTGTCAGGATACAAGGTAGCCCCTAGGCGTAATATGGCATATAAGACCCCGAGAGGCCCCACACAAGCCACTTAGCTTTCATCATACAAGAAATAAAATAAAGAGATTTAAAAGTCAGTTTCAATGTATCAAAGTTTTATAAAGCAAAAGTGGAAATTCTAACATCGTCTCAAACACCATCTAGTACATAAGAAATTAGACCAATGAGGCAAGTTCTAGGAATCACCAATCACATATTGCAAGAAAATCTCACCACAAAAGGCATTCAACACAATCATCGATCATAACTCTACAAGTTAAGCACGCGTGCAATGATCATTACAAGACTCCCTTCGACAATCGACTAGTCACTATGAGTTGCTAAGAGTTCACACATGACTTATGCAACTCAAATTTGCCTCATTGGACTTGCATAAACATATCGTTCAATCAAGAGCACTACTCAAGTCATCGATATTGATCGCAACCGATACTCAAATCTACAAGAGAACAACCACAAACCTTCACAAATTAAAAAATCAGGAGGTGGAATCAACCAACATTCACAATTTCTTCCATAATAAACGAGAAGTTTCGGACACAACCAAAAGTAGTAAAACACAAAATCATCCCAAAACAAAACAAAACACATACAACCCAAGGGGATGGGTATGAAGATACCCTCATCCCACCAAATAAAACTAATAAGTATCCTCAATGTGAAATAAAACAAATGTATCAAAAGTAAATAAAAACAAAATAGGAAAAGAGTCAAGATCCCCCTGTCAGGCTAAGCCTAAGGCGATTACTGCGTCTCTGGTGCTCTCTCAATATGGGCATCAGTTCCCGGCTCTCCTCCAAATGTGGGATGTATTTCACTAGGACCAATCATCGATGTGTCCCGCAATGAGGCCTCCATAGCTATCTGGACCAAATCACTCTCAAGGTCCTCAAAGTCCTCATACACTGCCTCCTCACGAGTCGCTAAGGCCTCCTTATCAGTCTCATGAGTATTTGACTCATCACCATCATTAGCTAGAGTAGCATATCCGATCAGAGTAGCCGGAGGGATCTCAGAAGTAGCTGGTATCTCTAAACTCAGACACTCGGCAATCCACCCTTTGGTCTGGTACATCGCCTTTCAATTTTTGCCTTCAGTATCTTCGCGTTTTGATTCTTTGGGTGACAGGGAGCTGCTTCACGGAACTACTTGGTGATGCACTGACTGCTCCCTTTCCTTGCAGACTTGATCATTTCCTTCAGGGCTCAGCACACTGGAACATTAGGAAAGATTTGAGGCCTTTCGGCAAATCGCCTAATGGATTAGGCAATCTTCAAGCCGTCTTTTCTTTCTTCTTTCAGCCACTGTGTTCCTTTTTTCTCGATAGTGTCCATGCTTTGTCTCTCAAGTCTAATACCTGAAACTTAAGGATTTACATCATATATATATACAAAATGTGCATTTGAGGACCCTACTTCAATCAAAATATAGCCCTAAATGAGTCCAAATTATGGACTCATCAACACCTCTAACTTAAACTTTTGCTTATCCTCAAGTAAAACTCAAGTTCAGCAGTTCAAAAATGATGTCTCAAACAGTGCTACACAAGACTCAATCATGAATGTACACAACAAGACTCAACTTACTCATATGCAAGGATCAATTGTTACTCAAAGACTCAAGTAGTGACACACCAATATCAAAGATTCTCAAGCTCACTATACTTGCTTCAAATGCAAGTTCAAGCTCAACAACGGTATTCACATGCCCTCACACAAAATAATGATTCCATTTTCACATACAATGATTTAATCATTTAGAGTTCCGGAATCAAATGCAACGCTCACACTCACAAAGATGAACATAATGCATGCTTTCACCCATAGGTTTGCCCGTATTTTCCAATCAATATTTTCTTCAGCTCACTCAAGATAAAAAAAGGTCTTTTCAAGGCTTGTAATGGGGCAAAGTGCAAAGGTATGGTAATTTAGGCTCAATGACTTTTATCCTCATGAAATGTGGTACTCACAACACTTCCCTTCCTCTTCTTTCATCATTTTCTTTAGTGCTCATAAGTCATCCCATTATTCCACTTTCCATGGACTGTTTGGAAACCCAATTCTTTTCTATTTTCATAACTTTATTCCATGACTTTTTCTTTTTCATTCTTTTCTTTTCTCTTCTCTTTTTTTGTATGGAGGGGTTCCATTTTTTTTCCAACACCATGGGTTAAAGGAGACTTTTCTTGCACTTCTTGACTTGCCTTCTCTTTTCACCACACCCCCAGCTTAGGCTTTTGGCCTAAGTTAGCTATTCAATCAACCACAAATCAAGAGGATTATAGGTAGTGGATTTAAGAAAGGTCGTGTTTTCATCAAGTTTCTTCCAAAGAAAGGTAAGGCTCAAGGGATGTTCAAAAGAGGTTCACACACTCACAAGGTAAGCCACAAAAGAGGTATACGTCAAATTGGCTCACACTCTTCAAAGTTTCCTTAGATCATATCAAGATATAGCCTTGCTTAGTCGACCGGACCAACAGGGTAAATTCTAGGTGTTATCATGCATGGTTCAGAGTAAGCTCATCACACAAGGCATTGACACCAAAGTCAAACAAGACTCCACACTTTCGCTAGTGTAAAACATTCATCACAAGAGACTCAATTCGATAATTGGCTAGTCATAACGAGATGCAAAGAGTTCACATATTGTCTATGTAACTTCACTTAGTGTCATCGTAGCCGCACATTCATGTTCGTTCGATTATGAGCACTATTTGAGTCATCGGTATTGATCAAAACTGATACTCAAATTTTCAAGAGAACAACCACATTTGGGTACATAAAAAGAGTGGGCGAAAAATTTGGAAGGGTCAAAAATCATTTACAATTAAAGAAAAAGGAGCCAAAGCTAAAACATCCGCTAAAAACAGTGCAAACACAATTGTAAGCATAATGACCCAAATATAAAATCAAAACATCAGTCATGAATAGCACAAAAAATGTGAGCCTCACCCCACCACAATTAAAAACATTTGTCCTCAAATGCAAACAAAATTATCCAAAATTTAAAATCAAGAAAGACAGAGAGGGAGGTAAAGAGGGGATCCTGTCTACGCAATCTTTCCATTTGGCTGGGCCTCAGTGCCCAGTGCAGCAGTCTGAACTTGGGCATCAGTGCCTGGAGTCACCTTAGAAGAGTTAACTCCACCAGAGATAGCAAAAGGTGTACTTGCCAGGGAAGCTGATGTTTGCTTCATCAAAGACACGTCTTACAGTTTGGGTGTCTACGATCGTACAATAGTATAATAACCCAACCAAGGGTTGGGGTCGAGTCCCAAGGGAGTGGTTTTAAGAATTCATAGAAAAATAAAATTTGTTCTAACTAGTCGTAGCTAAAGATATTAATGATTAAAAATATTGTAAATTAATGGGGGACACAAGAGTGTCAATTAGCAATGATTTTTTTTTACTAGTAAGTAAAAACAACAAATAAACAAAGATTTCTAAATAATGAGAGGGGATTCTTGGGATGTGACCATAATACAGGTTAATCTAAATTATTGGGTACATGTTTTTGATAGAAAATTTATAGAGTAATAGTGACTAGGCTAAGATTTACGTGGGAATAAATTCTCTCTCGAGCAACTTACCTCGTTTCAAATGGGTTCCTCTTGGACACCCACTTGCCGCATGAAGACCAGCCTACGCCTTACTCCACTCACTCTCTCGAGCTGAGTGTTAGGATATGGGACTAGGGTTTACTCTCTGGAGCTGAACCTCATGTCGACCCATTCCTTAGGCCATCAATCTAGTACTCTTGGTTTCGCGACTTCTCTCTCGAGCAAGCCGAAAACACATAAATAAACTTGTTTGTGCAACTACAAATTTGTCAAATTCATCCACAACTACTAGACGAAATCACCATTAAACTACATTTAATCTATCAGCAAGAAAGACCTAACAACAATCTTAACCCATATCCGCTAAATCACACCCAAAGAATTGGGGTTTTTAGCCACACATCAAGAGATATAAATTTATACCTAAATGAGCTTGCATTCAAATAGGTATGAAGATTTAAGTCTTGTTATAGGCCAAGAATGAAGAATCCAAGAGACCCAAGTCCATATCCTTGGAGATGAAACCTCTTCTTCTTCAAGTTTTCAAAACCCTTTCAAACTCATAGCAAAAATAAAAAGTACTAAAAATTATATTAATTTGTTCCACACTAAAAATTTGATCTAAACTACAACTCTCAGCGAGTATTTATAGTTTTCAAAAATCTATGTTGCAACGGATCATTCGGCGACATTAGTCGGAATCACCGATCAACTCGGTGATTCGCCCTTTGGTGTAGTTCATCACCATCTTGTACAATCCTTCAGTATCGTCGTGCTCTGAGTCATTAGGCGACATGGTACTGCTTCGCAAAATTTCTCAGCGATACGCCGACTGCTCCCTTTTTCCGCTGACTTGATCCTTTCCTTCAGGGCTCAGCACCCTGGAACAAAAGGCGAAGTAAGACCCTTCGGCGACTTGGCGATCCTCAGGCATTCAGTTCTTTATTCTTTTCATTCCTTTTTGCGACGTAGTGTGCATGCTTTCCTTCAAACTTCAAATACCTGAAATTTAAGTGTTTTTATCAGATATTGAGATAAAATAAGTATTTGAGGAAATAATTTCTATTAAAATATAGCCCTAAATGAGTCCAATTTGTAGACTCTCAACACCCCCCAACTTAAACTTTTGCTTGTCCTCAAGCAAACTCAAGTTCAGTCGTTCAAAATGGGTGTGTTGAACAGTGCTTCAGAAATCTAAATCATGAATGCACACAAAAAAACTCAATTTACTTATGCACATATCAAATGAGCACTCAAAAATTCAAGTTGTGACTCACCAATATCAAAGAACCTCATGCTCACAATACTTGCTTCAAATGCAAGTTCAAGCTCAACCAAAGTGTTCAAATGCTCTCACAGAAAGAATGATTCCATAATCACACAATGGTTCACAGTTTAAAACTTCAGAATCAGATGCAATGCTCACTCTCACAAGGAAGAAAACAATGCATGCTTTCTCCCATATGTTTGCCCGTATTTTCCAGTCGACATTTGTTTCAGTTCACTCAAGATCAAAAAGGTATTTTCAAGGCTTGTAATGGGGCTGAGTGCAAATGTGTGGTCATTTAGGCTCAGTGACTTTCATCCTCATGAAATGTGGTGCTCACAACACTCTCTTTCATTTTCCTTCATCATTCTCTTTAGTGCTCATAAGTCGTCCTATTATTCAGTTTCCATGGATTGTTTGGGAACCCCATTTCATTTGTACTTTATTCCACAACTTTCTTTTTCATTCTTTTTCTTTTTCTTTCTCTTTTCTCTTTTTTTTTTTATATGGAGGGGTTCCATTTTTCTTCAAAACCATATGTAAGGGGGACTTTCTTGCACTTCTTGATTTACCCTTATATTTTCACCACACCTCCAACATAGGCTTTTTGCCTAAGTTGGTTATTCAATTGACCACAATTCAAGAGAATTATAGGTAGTGGATAAAGAACGGTTATGGCTTCATCAAGTTTCTTCCAAAGAAAGGTAAGGCTCAAGGGGTGTTCAAAAGTGGTTCACACACTCACAAGGTAGGTCACAAAAGAGGTATATGTCAAATTGGTTCACACTCTTAGAAGTTGCCTAACATCATATCAAGAGATATGATCACTTAGTTGACCGGACCAACAGGGCAAATTCTAGGATCTATCATGCATGGTTTGAAGTAAGCTCATCATACTAGGCATTGCCACTAAAGTCAAACATGACTCCATACTTTCGCTAGTGTGCAATGATCATCACAAGACACTCAATTTGATAACAGGCTAGTCAAAATGAGATGCAAAGAGTTCACATATTGTCTATGCAACTTTATTTGGCCTCATCGTAGCGGTACATTCATGTTCGTTTGATTGTAAGCACTATTCAAGTTATCGGTATTGATCAGAACCGATACTTAAATTTTGCAAAAGAACAACCACATTCAACACACGAGAAGTGGCAAATTTTTTCGGACGAATCAAAATCAAAATCATTTTGCAATTGAAAACAAAAGGAGCAACAAGCTCAAACATCGACAGAAAGTAGTGTAAACACAATTAAAGCAAAAAACCTAAATATAAACAAAACACGAACGTCAATAGCACACAAAAGTGGGCTCACCCCACCACAAATAAAAAGTGTTTGTACTCAAATGCAAATAACAAATATCCAGAAGGTAATAAAAAGAGAAACAGAGAGGGAGGTAGAGAGGGGATCATGTCTAAGCAGTTGCTCCATCTGTCTGGGCATCCGTGCACAGAGTGTTGTCAGTCTGCTTCAGGTTCTCTTTTCTTTTCCCTTTGCTTCAGCTTCTGTAGCGATGTTAGCCTCAATCATTTTATTCTTATCATGAGCTGTTTCGAAGGCATGTATCGCATTGACGAACCCTCGAGCTCACGAAGGGACGGTAGGGTCAATGTGAATCCTCCTACTGGAACTTGCTTTCTTGCTCTTGCTCTTTGCTTTAATTTTGTTCGGATTTTTGGCATCTCTCCTGAACTTTTGTGCTCTTATGTGTGAGGGTGGCATGTCTCTTCCTGCACTTTTGAATCTGGCTATGTCTGCCAAAACTTGAGATAACATTAGAACATTTTTGGCAAACTAAGCAGAGATATTCAGTTGCAGGGAGATGGTTAGTCCATTCAGTGTGTCACCGAATACTTTTGGCGAGCCACAGTTAGTCCGCCGAAGGTCACAGTGCAGAATGGTTAGGGGTGCAGACAAAGGGAGATTAAGATGACATTCAGCGAGTCACCGAGTGCACTTGGCAATCCCGTGCTTCTCGCCGAAAATTACAGCAGCCACAACAAATAAAGCATGATAGTAAGGGCGATATGGGGAACTTAAGCGAACCGTAGAGTGGTTCGGTGAGCTCGTCACAGCTCATTGAATCACCCATCGTTCCTACTTTTGACCTAACTTTTCAAATTAGACCCTGCAATCCCTGGAAACACAATTTAAGCACAAATAACACAAATTTAACCAAGACCCATGACATACGAATACCAGCCATCGCACAATAATTCAACTAGATACATCAGAAAACAAGATTTCGATAGTTTAAGGAAGATTATTGAGAAAATTAACCAATTCTATCCAATCAGGGAGGTTCAACATATTTTAACTATGTCAAAGAGTTTTCAAATGAGTTCAATGCTGACAAAATAATTATAGGTATTGAGAAGCTAACCTTTTGTATTGATTAAAATGCTATCGAAAGCTAGGCAGTAATGCAATCCAAATCCGCGCACAAATCAAAGAACCAAAATACTCCAAAAGTTCAAGAAATATAAAACTAGTGTGCAAGTGTGAGTTTAGGAAGGTGAAAAAGTGATGGAAAGAGAATGAAGTTAGAACTTTTTAAAGCTTTGGCTGAAAGACCGTCCAGTTTTTGTGCATTGGGTGACATTAGTCCCGATCGCCGAACCTTTTGGCGGTTAACTAAGTTGTCACTTTTATCGCCGACTTTTAAGGACCTTTAGTCAAGATGAAAATCCAAATGGCGGTCTGCATCAGAATCGCTGATATATTCGGCGACTCGCCAATGATTTAGTTTAGTCCGCTGGGTTTTACAAATCCAAACTCAAACTGGGTTGGATCAAATGGTGGAGTGCGTCGGGGTCACCAAACCTTTCAGCGATTCGCCTACAGGGTCTTCCGTTTGCCAATATGTATTTCTCATTTAACTTCCACACTTTCACATGCGCAATCAACACACCATTATTTTATCAAAGACAAAATAGATATAACAACAAGGGTTTTGGGTGGCCTCCCAAACATCACCTTAGTTAACGTCGTGGTACGACGCAAGTTCACCTTTAAACCTCATTCTTGGGGTTAGCCATGGTATCACTCGGCAAACCCCCAGGTTGTCTTGGATTTAGGTGAGACGAGATATGACCCATCTGGGTCTCTAACTACTTGATTGAAACTGAATGAGAGGTAATGGTCTAGCTAAGGGTAGAGACATCTTCTTTCATGCCTTTTAGCATTTTGTCTGACCCTTCAACTTTGTTGAGGATACGCGAGAGCATATCCTTAGACCTACCACCGTCCGAATCCTTTAGCTTCTGCGCTCATGGAGAGGCACATATCTATCCTTCTCCCCTTCCTTCCAATTTGGATTTCGGTCCCTCCATTCACGATCCCGGTCTTTCTATCCTTCGTCTCTAGCCCAACCTTGGTTACCACCTTGCCTTGGGTAATTTGAGAGGTAGCCACCACCCTGTTGGCTAGAAAATTTACCTCCTCGTTATACAAGGCTTGAAACTTCATCTCCTCAGGATTAGCACCCCTGACCCCCACAGCGTTGACACCACGATCACCGGCCGTCATGATGTTTTTGGATAAAATATCAAGTTGTGTCATGATTTTTGCCATGTTATGATCTATCTCATTGTCTTTTCCAATATGCTCCTTGGATAACTTGAAAGTGAAAGGGGAGACTTGATCCTCACGAGTGTACCATGCTCTGTTGATGGTTGTCACACCATCTAAAAGCTAGGCTGCTACTGCATACGACTGCTGCATTAAGCCTCCCGACGAGAGTTGGTGAGCGACGCCTTTGTTCACCGAGTCTAAGCTCCGGTAGAAGTATTGAAGTAGCACGTTATCAGGCAAACCATGGGTTGGGCATTGGAGCACAATTTTTTTGAACCGTAGCCAGGTTTCATGTAGAGGCTCTCCTTCTAAACGTTTAAAGCTCTAGATGCTATCCTGCAGTGACATCATTTTTGAGGGAGGATAATATTGCACTTGAAATGCGGTTACCAACTCCTCCCAAGAAGTGATGGATTCACGTGGTAGCTCGGCTAGCCACTTGCAAGCCTCTCCCATCAACGAGAAAAGGAATAGCCTCAACCGGACCGACTCCTGAGAGATGTTTTTGAACGAGAATGGTCCACACACATCTACAGAATCCTTTGGCTTCTGCGCTCATGGAGAGGCACGTATCTATCCTTCTCCCCTTCCTTCCAATTTGGATTTCGGTCCCTCCAGTCACGATCCCGGTCTTTCTATCCTTCGTCTCTAGCTCAACCTTGGTTACCACCCTGCCTTGGGTAATTTGAGCGGTAGCCACCACCCTGGTTGGCTAGAAAATTTACCTCCTCATTATACAAGGCTTGAAACTTCATCTCCTCAGGATTAGCACCCCTGACCTCCACAACGTTTACACCACGAGCACCGGCCGCCATGACGTTTTTGGATAAAATATCAAGTTGTGTCATGATTTTTGCCATGTTCTCATCTCTCTCATTGTCTTTTTCAATCTGCTCCTTGGATAACTTGAAAGTGAAAGGGGAGACTTGGTCCTCACGAGTGTAACATGCTCTGTTGATGGTTGTCACACCATCTAAAAGCTAGGCTGCTACTGCATACGACTGCTGCATTAAGCCTCCCGGCGATAGTTCGTGAGCGATGCCTTTGTTCACCGAGTCTAAGCTCCGGTAAAAGTATTGAAGTAGCACGTTATCAGGCAAATCATGGGTTGGGCATTGGAGCATAATTTTTTTGAACCGTAGCCAAGTTTCATGCAGAGGCTCTCCTTCTAGACGTTTAAAGCTCTAGATGCTATCCTGCAGTGACATCATTTTTTAGGGAGGGAAAAATTGCACTTGAAATGCGGTTACCAACTCCTCCCAAGAAGTGATGGATTCACGTGGTAGCTCGGCTAGCCACTTGCAAGCCTCTCCCATCAACGAGAAAGGGAATAGCCTCAACCGGCCCGACTCCTGAGAGATGTTTTTGAACGAGAATGGTCCACACACATCTACAAAATTTCAAAGATGCTCGTGAGGATCCTCATGAGCCAGTCCGCTATAAAGTCCCTTCAGTTGAATGAGTTGCAACATGGTGCTCGTTATGTGGAACACTGCATTTCCCTTGGCTGGGGGTAAACGGATGGCTCCAACACATCCCATGAGATGGGGGCCATTGATGTTGGGCTCTTGGAAATCGTTGAGATTTCCGATGTCGTCTTGGTGGCCTACCTGGCTACCGTTGCTACCATTAAAACTCATGCTTTCTGAAATATTCACACAACAAACAAACAAAACTAAAAATTAGGTAAGTAGACTACAACTAAGAAGAGCAAATTTTTTACTTAACTAAGAATTCCCAAATAACACCACTCCCCGGCAGCGGCGCCATTTTGATGTTTGCGTAATCAATGACACATCTTATAGTTCGAGTGTTTACAATCATGCAATAGTATAATAACCCAACCAAGGGTTGGAGTCGAGTCCAAAGGGAGTGGTTTTGAGAATTAATAGAAAAATAAAATTTGTTCTAACTAGTCATAGCTAAAGACATTAACAATTAAAAACATTGTAAATTAAAAGGGGATACAAGAGTGTCAATTAATAATGGTTTTTTTCCACTAGTAAGTAAAAACAACAAATAAACAAAGATTTTTAAATAATGAGAGGGGATTCTTAGGAAGTGACCGGAATACGGGTTAATCTAAATTATTGTGTACATGCTTTTGATAGAAGATTTATAGAGTAATCGTGACTAGTCTAAGCTTTACGTGGGAATAAATTCTCTCTCGAGCAACTTACCCCGTTTTAAATGGGTTCCTCTCGGACACCCACTTGCCGCATGAAGACCAACCTACGCCTTACCCCACTCACTCTCTCGAGCTGAGTGTTAGGATATGGAACTAGGGTTCACTCTCTCGAGCTGAACCTCATTTTGAACCACTTCTTAGGTCATCAATCTAGTAGTCTTTGTGTAACGACTCGGAAAATGATAGGTTAAGCAAGAGCCTATGACTTTGTGTTGACTTTATAATGAGGTTCTATGAGGGGTTTTTATGTAATTTCGTTTTAATTGTGTTACATCCGACAATTTAAAATGAATATGAAGAAGCTTG
>JAJOOO010022194.1:0-18239 GCA_029582685.1 Solanum piurae
ATTTTAGATTTAATAAATCAAACAATCGACAAGTATCATAATACATGACAGTTGGAAACTCAAACAGATGATATGAGTCATTTTAAACAAATTACAAGAAAAATTCATATGAAAAAGGGAATCCTATCTAAATCAGAGGCTATCACCATTTAAATGGAGGAAGTTAAAAAGGATTTAATAAAAAATCTGGATATAGATAATGGAGATGATATTTTCATGGCTTCAGCAAATCACACCAACAACGATGATGAAGGATGTATGGCCGGCGAAGCACAAAGTGATCAAAGCAATGATAAAATAGACATTGATGCTCTTTTAGCAAAATTCCAAGAGCAAGTGGAAGAATTTTCCAATAAAGCCACTTGCAAAGGCAAAAACAAGATATGAGAAGACCCCAAGCGGCAAAATAATTGAGAAGATACACCAAGCAACTTTAATAAAGTGGAAGACTTTTAAGAAAATTCCAAATATCTTTAATAAATATGTCGAAAGCAATGTCGGCCATGTGTTATAGTGCAGAAGGCCACGATAGATTGTCGGCTTTATCTTTTTATTATTGACCAATGTAAAGTGTGTGGGCCATTGTAATTTTTGTTTTTACCCTTCTAGACCTCTATATAAAGAGGCATAAGTCTTAGTTAAGAGGCAGGTTTTAGAACCCCCCCCCCTCTCTCTATTGCAATATTTTCTTTTGTAAATCTTTGGAGTTTGAACAATAATAATAAGCTTTCAGTTGGGTTTGTACATCATCTTTCGTGGAGTTCTACTTCAGGTACTGTTTAAATTTTGAGTTTTTTCTTTATGTACTTAGCCTAAATGATAGGCTAAACTATTTGTGTTGGGCTATAACATACTAAGTTTCTATAAGTAATGGCGTTTGTGTCTATTATTGAGATAGTTTGAACAGTAATACTAAGGTCGATTATAAGTAATCCAGGAAGGTTATTGAAAGGCTGTCGAAGGAATCCGTTGGATTACCCGTTGGCCAGGTAGGCGCAGGGCGGACTCGGATAGTAGAAGCTTTCATTAACTATTGTCAGGATTGCTTATGTTTGTAAAGGCCGCTTGAGTAGAACTGAACGATCCGTTTGAATTTTGGTTTCAGAGCCATGGACTTATAGTAGCTATAGGTGGTATAGTTCAACACAATGTTTTTTATGAATATCATAAAGAAAAGATCTACTGTTAAAAACAGTAGAAAAGAAGAATATGATATACCACAACATCTTGATCTACTTAATAAGTGGACTATTCCTAAAATACTTCCTAGGATTATATACCAGATGGGAACTTTTGAGAAACTTGGTCTCAAACAAGTGGTTAAAACCACCGAAGAAATGATTACTATTGATAGAGATCACCAAACTTTTAGATTATTATCTGAAAATGATTTGGCCCCTTTTAGGGATAGTTATCGATTTATGCATATTGATTTGGTTCAGGTGGCGTTTAAGCCCCTTACTTTGCGTGGTCTACCTAAAAGTTTTATAGCAGCCCTAAGAGATGGTAGAAATCATAACTGGAAGAAGTCTCTTATAGGAACTATTCAAACTAGTCTAGCTTATGGACCAGTTTATTTTAATGCATATCCTAACTTGCAGATCTCTTTGTAGGATGAGAACTCGCTCAGTTCTCTTATGTTAAATGTTAAACTCCATGGTTATGATTATATGACTGGAACTGAAGTTGTTTGCATATGCTATAGAATTTATTATAAACTCTTGCATACTTTAAATCCTATGTGCAAGATTATTGATTTTAAAAATGAAACTATTCTTATAGAAACTAATTTTGGTAAATTCAAGGTTGTGACCAGAAGACCTATTCGGTGGGAAGAAATTGATTTTTCACAAGAGTGGGTTATTGAAGGTGCTGCTCAATCTAAGAATAATATTAATGATGAAGTTTCAGAAATTGAACAGTTTAATGATGAAACTGTAAAAATCAAATTTTCTGATTCTCTAGCTGTTTATAATAAGAATGATTATCATAGCATGTCTTCTAGACTTTCTAGATCTGATTCATCTTATATATATTTTGTTGATTATATTGTTCAGATTTCGTCTAGGGCATCTACTTCTCAGATTAGAGAAAATTATAGATGTGATAATATAAAAATTGATAAAGATAATATTGTTAGACCTGTCCCCAGGCCCAACTCAGATTTAGATATAATTGAATCTGAAATGAATTTTTCAGATGAATTAACTACTTAAATTGTTTTTGTGATGCATAAAAAATAAATTGATTTTAGTTCGGGTTCTCCGGCAAGGCCAAAGATTGCTAAAGATTTTCGGCGATCTAAATGGAAACCTTTTCAAAAATGGTTTTTCAATAAATTTCAATGATGAAGAACAGTATAATTTTCAAGAGGAATTTTATAAAGATATTATTGAATCTGGACAAAATGCTTTGATATCTTTTGTTCCTTGGTTTATGTGTAAACATGTCCATAATTATATCTCTGTTATAGATAGAGACTTCACTCTAAGTAATGGAGAAATTACCAAATCAATATTTCCTCCACTACAATCTTTTCAAATTAATAAAAAAGATAAGATTGTTAACTTTAATGTTTTTTTAAAATTATTTGAAAATGACACTGCTTTAGTCACTACACAGCATATTAATGTCATGATTAAGCAAAATAATTATGCGAATATTTATATGAGTATTCTAGGTGAGCATATTGTTTCTTTACATGATAAAGTTGATAAAATTGCTTCCATGATTAATTCCAATTCAAAGGGAAAAGAGAAAGTTGTTCATAGCAGTATTCAACCTCCTCCAGAGATCGGTGACTTTAAATTAAAAGACTTCTCAGATTTTGAGGATTTCCTAGAAAAGAGATTCAAGGGTGGTAGTTTGAAACCTTTGAAAGTTAATAACTTTTCTGAAGGATAAAGCAGTTATAAGAAAGAATTTTCTGATGATATTAATAAGATCTCAGAAAATATGCGCGAAAACCGGTCCAAAGGATGTACTACTATCCTAGACCTGCCCCCCAAGATGTGCTCCTAGAAGAACATGAGCATATTATAACTAATAGTTATAATGGGAAAGAGATTTATGAATTGAATATTGACGGTTATACGGATAGACAAATTTATACAACTGTGCATAGAATGCTAATGTACAGTACTATCTGTAAAACTAACAAGAATAGTGATAAGACTAGTGCTGATATGATAACATCAGGGTTTACTGGCCAATTAAAGGGTTGGTGGTATAATTATCTCAATCAAGAGCAAAGAGATAAAATTCTCCAAGCAGTTAAACAGGAAGGAGAACAGACTTTTACCCAAAATGCGGTAAATACCCTGGTTCTAAATATGATAGAACATTTCTCAAAATCTGAGGTGTAAGACTCTTACATCTTTCAGATTCTACAAAGATGTTTTCCTAAGCAGAGTGATGGAGTTACCAGAGTGTAATATCACTCATTGGAAATCCAAATTCATAGATGGTTTACCTACCCTCTTTGCAAAAAGAGTTAGGAAAACTCTTCGAGGAGAAAATCATAGTATTGACTACAAAAATTATACGTATGGCAAACTTATAAGTGCTTGCGTACAAGAAGGACTTGCTTTATGCAATGAAATTAAGTTGAATCAACAAATTAAGAGACAACGTCTTAATGAGAGACAACAATTAGAAGAGTTCTATGAACAGTTTGCTCTAGATATTCCCAAGGCAAAATCCAAGGATAAAGGACATTCTACTAAGAAGAAATCTTCCAAAAAAGATTACGAAAAATGGAAGAGAAAAAGAATTGAAAGGAAAGAAAGGCGAGTTGCCGGAAGGAAAGAGGAAAAAAGATTTTATAAATCTAAATGGAGGTATGATAAGTCAGATACTTGCCACAAATGTGGAAGATTTGGCCATTATGCAAGGGATTGTAAGGTCAAAGAGAAGATAAAGAACCTTGACATCGAAGATAATATTAAGGAGTTTCTTTATAAGATTATGCTTAACTCTGATTCGGAGAAATCAGAAACAGGTTATAGTAGCCAAGAAGAATATTCTACGAGTGAGGATCTTAAATCTCTTTAGCAAGAATAATATATGTCCTCCAAAGATGAGTGTTTACCTTGCCAACAAGGTTGGAATGTGATAAGGAAGGGGAAAAAGATGATCTTTATAAGATATATTCCCAGTTCAAAGAATTAAGTATCAATGTCATTGATAATGACAAGGTAATAGAGCTTTTACAAAGTATAAAAGATCCAGACATAAGAGCTCAAATTATTGATAAGATTGGTAGTACATCTACCTCTGAGCAGCATCATATCAAGGAAGAGATTCCTACAAAAGAAGGTTCATATACCATGGCAGAGGTTAAAAACCTTCTACTTGAAAGAAAGAAGCTTATAAGCTCTCTTACTACAATTAGTGATCTGAAACAGGAGATTAATAATCTCAAAAAAGACATTCTTCGTCTTAAAGGAAAGAATGTTATCATAGAAGTCCAACTCAATAATATAGAGAGTCCTAGAAGCTTGGATAATAACTCAGAATCTTCTTCATCTCTTGAAGGTGAAAGTAACAACCTTGATTTTATGAGAAATAGCATTTAAGCCCCTTACTTTGTGTGGTCTATGCCCGGTTAGAACGACTAGACACATGGGCTCAATAACAATACATATTAAATCTTGACATGCCCTTTTCTCTGGTAAAAGGATTAGATCTTTCCATACAATCATAAAATTATATTAAATTTGTATATATTTCAATTCGAATTTGTTCCTTGAATTCGGATGCTAATAAACTAGATTGAAGTTGACCGCGTGGATTACTGCCAGTCTTCAGAGATCCTGTATCTTGATTTAATACGTATTGTTATTGAGCCCATGTGTCTAGCAGTTCTAACCGGGTATAGACGCCATTTTCCAACTCATTAACGGACTTAGAACCACGGCTGGCTAGATGGAGTCACAAAGACAAAGCCAATAACAATAGTATCGAATCTGACTGTACCACCATCTCAGAACCAAGTCAAGAAACCATATATAAATTTATTTATATTTTGATAAAGTCTAGATCTTTCATGGTAGATATAAAAGCGAAGTTAGTAATCCAACATAGATATGAATTTTTAACCGGACATAGTCATGGCTCAGATCGCAGAAACCTTAAAAGATGTAATCAGAAAAATATAATACCTTATAACGATGGCCGACACCAAGGCCTATGAGAAAACTTTACAAGTTTATTAACTTTTGGTAAGTATCCAGTGCACTTCAAACTTTACAAATGGAGAACTTTACAATTTAGAGAGAGAGTGTGTGTGTGTGTGTTTTTTTAACCTGCTTTTAACAGACTAAAAATAAACTTATTTATAGAAAAAAAAAGAATCTTTGTACAGTAACCGTGGGTCCCTTATCAGTGGATCCCATATGTACAGTAACAGTGTATCTACTGTTGATGATGGATTTTACTGTGAGATATACTTCACATCTTGTCCTTTTCTTTTAATTTTCAGAGGAAATCTTCCGCCTTTCTCAGAGTATCTTCTGAAGTAGGTTTTTCCGATTCACAAGGTTGAGCCTCTTGAATATCTTCTGCGACGTCATCGCTTGTCTCACTTCTCATAGAAGTGTCTGATTGCTCGTATTGAGTAATATTGAGAAGCAGATTCTTCTTGACTTATTCCAGATAGATGTTGATCATCTCCTCTTTATTTCCATCTTGAATGGAGATTTTTCTGGCAATATGCCTGATCGAGCTATCAACAATTATCCCCTTTTGTGGAGTAATACAATATTCTTGGATCCTTTTGGCAATAAGATCCAGCAGTTCTTGTCCATATAGAGACTTTGTTTTGGGATCTTCTTTTATTAATTTATCCCAAAAATTATTGTAAAAGGTTCTGTGTAAACAAGGAATTTGCTCCTCGGTGAATCCCACTTCCGGGGTCTATTTATGAATCCAAGGGATAGAGAATTCAATGAAAAAATAAATTTGTTCTATCTTTTCTATATAACAGATATGATCTGTATGGTATAACTCGTTTAGGTCCGGTGAAACTTTAACCCATTCTTTATATAATTTAAGAAATTGATCAGGCAAATTTTTTGTAGTTGGACCGTGGTATGACCACCAATTCAAAAATCAATTAGGGATTGGTTCTACAAATATCTTTGCACAAATTTTTATAAACCACGTATGTTTATGTCTCTCATTATTGTAGTAGATGACTTTATCAAAAGCATGAATATAGTCCCAGTAGGTGAAACTCATAGAGACTTTGTTTAGGCTGATCTACCTTTCTTTCATTGTGGAGATACCCCAATCTTCAACAGATGTAATCTGTTTAATTATCATTTTGGAGAAGTTATAAACATTCTCACTTGTGTTGTAGCCTGAAAAGTGCTGAAATTCAACACTACCGGTGCTTATCAAAATGATCTCATAATAAGATCGAGTTTTGTATGACTCACTCGGGAAATATAATCCGTTGATTACTGGAATATCTTCTTTTCTCTGAATTTCAAAGTTTTCCAAAAGAAATATCATTTCTTTCTTTGATAACTTTTCATAAGATTTGATATCATCAATATCTTCTTTATCTATAGATGCAAAAGTATCACTTTGGTTCTGAGACAAATATGCCTATAGTTGTGTGTATAACGGACTGTTTTCTGGAATATCTTCCAGATGTACTAAAGATGAAGCCTCACTTTGGGAGATTTTGGAGTTTATCAAACTTATTCTTCCTCTTTGTATAACTGGGGAGTTAGAAGAGGATCCGTATGACGATCCTGGGGATGATCTTCCCCTTCCTCTTGTGTTATTTTCCCTACCTTTGCCCATGGTTACCCAAGGAGGGTCCATCCTGCAAACATAACACTTTGTTTTATTCGGATGTGTCATAGTAGTCACTGTAATAATTATCTTCATCGGTATTGATAATTTCTTCAAAATTATGTATAGAGAAATCTTCTCTAATAATATCATTGATAATTTCACATAAGATTAATTCTTGTAAATCTCTATTAAGAGGAATTACCTTTAAAATAGTAACTAAAGTTTTTTCATCAATGAAGGTTGTATAAAAACTCATTATGAAGTTAAATATTCTCTAGATAGAAAATCTGGAAGAGAGTTATCACTTCCCTTTTTATATTGGATTTCAAAATCAAAAGGAGCTAACTAGGCCTGCCACCTAGCAAATATTAATTTTGATGCATCATGTTTAAAGTATTTGTTAAACATATACTTCACAGATTGATCATCAGTTTTTATCAAAAACTTCTGATTATATAAATCATCTTGAAATTTTAACACGCATTTAACGATGGTGAACATTTCATGAGCCACCGTAGCATATTTCTTCTGGGCCTCGCTCCATTTCCCAAAATGAAATCTGATCAAATATTCATTTTTGTCGTTGGGATTAATTTGTTTTAACATCTCACCATAACCAATATTAGACGTATATGTCTCAATAATTTTTTGGCAAGCAGGGTGAGCAAGAGTTAAGCAAGGTAAAGATTGAACACGAAGTTTAATATCCTTTACTAAAGTGGTATGACTATCAGTCCAAGGTGATTTATGATCCTTTTTCAGCCTGTCGTATAAAGGGGGCAAATGACGAGATAATTTTTTATAAAAGGGGGATATGTAATTTAAACTCCCTAAAAATCTTTGCAATTGAGTTCTATCAGTGATAACATCAGGAAATTTTGATGCAAAGTCGATTGATCTTTGAATTGGGGTAACTTTAATTTCCCTTGACAAATATGATGTCCTAGAAATCGAACATCAGTTTGGAATAAACTCATTTTTGGTTTAGAAATGACCAAACCATTTTGTATAACAATTTTCTTGAAGATGTCCAGATGTTGAATATGCATTTCAAACATTTTTGAGAATACCAAAATATCATCAATATAAACAATGATAAAATCCAAATATGGGTTGAAAATATCATTCATGATTTTCTGAAATTCAGATGGAGCATTTTTCAAAACCGAATGGCATAACATCCATTCATATTGTCCAAATGAGACATTAAAAGTTGTTCTATAAGCATGCTCTTTAAATATTTGGATCTGCCAATATCCTGATTTTAAATCAAATTTTGAAAATATATTGGCATCATATAATCTAGACAATAAATCTCTTTTATTTGGAATTGGATACCTAATCCATTTTAAATATGTATTTAAAGGTTTATAATTGATAACCAATCTAGGGACACCTCGTTCCCTTTCAGCAGCATTGTTAACATAAAATGCAGTACAAGACCAAGGTGATTTTAAAGGTTTTATCAACCCCTTTTGTAACAAATTATCAATTTCCTTTTTTGTAGAATTCTACCAATTCAGTATTCATCTGACAAGGACGAGATTTAGTAGGAATATCATTCTCAGAGAAATCATCTTCATATGGAAGAGTAACAATATGTTTTTTTCGATTCCAGAAAGCATTGGATGGTCAACACAAATATCAATAGCAATTTGTTCAGAAGTTAATTTAATTTTTTCTTGTACTTTGGTGGATTTCAAAGTATCAAATATATTTATACTAAATAATTCAAGTTGCAGAGAATCAACATGCTTTTGTTTCATATTAATTAAAGTATTAGTATCAAGAGAAATAGGGTCAGTGATAAAAATATAACTAATAATTTTGTCTTCATAAGTAGCAGAAAAACCTTTAGCATTTATGCTAGTAAAAGGATAAATAGCATTTATAAAAGGGGTTCCAAGTATAATTGGAGGGTATAACTGATTTTTAACCAAGAAAAATAAATGCGGAATGCAAACTTTATTTTGGCAAATGCAAGTATTAGGTAATTTATACTTTATATCTAAAGCATGTCTGATTTAACCATATGAGTTATTTTTTTAAAAAAATTAGTAGGTACAAGACTTTCTTGAATAAAACTAACATCGACTCCACTATCAATCATAGCAATATCAGTTATCGAAAAACTATTATCTATCAATATGGTGCATTTAACATATCATTTATGAGTAGTAACAATTTGCATCATTCGTAAAAAGATACCTTGTCTAGGATCAAGATTAAAAGGTTTTGCAAGAGTATTTTCTTCAACAATGTTTTTACCTTTGTTATTAACCGTTTCTATCTGAGTAAGTCTATGATCACAAATCATCTGATTCTGTTTAAGAGATTTAATCTCATTTTTCAAATTTTCAATTTCATTTTTCAAATCATCAAAAGAAGAATCTCTTGTAGAAGTAGTTTGTTTATTAAGTCTTTTATTAATTTCAGACAAAGAATAAAGTGCAGAATATTCAAATTCAAAATCATTCTTTCGTTTTTCAGAATTTTAGAAAAACTAGAACTAGCATTATTATTAACAGCTAATTGAATAATTTTTTCATGAAGATTATTATCAGTAACTTCTTTTAACAATTCTATCACATTATCAGAAGTTATAGTATATATATTTAAATCTTCAAATTGGGATTGCAATTTATAAAATTCATCATTTTCACGAGAACAAATATCACCATGACAAGCATTGCAAGTATTCATTTTATCATGCTGATTACTATAAGATAAATCAAGCAAATCAATCTCTTCTTCAGAACCTGAATCAGAATCATAATCAGACTCAGAACCAGAAGTGTATAAGAAACTATAAGCCTTATCAGAATTTCTTCATCAAGTTCTAGGGATTTCAGCTTTTCAAGCTTAAAATTCGGTGCTATATGACCGAAATTTCCACATCTATAGCACTTGATTTTGGCGAGCTCTCGCTTGGACCTATTCTTGGTAAATCTATTAGACTTACGAAAGGCCTTTCTAGCGTCACGTTCTTCCTTAGATCTATATCTAGACCTCTTCTTCCTATATGGTTTATCGGGATTGAAGTATCTAGAATCTCTATGTTTCTTTTTCTAAATCGAACTGGATACAAAAGTCTCCTAATTGAGATCTTTCTCTAAGCTTATCCATCTTAAGCTGTCTGGATAACTTCAATTCATTGCACAAATTTATACCTTCTTGAGTGCAAACTCCTATCAACTTACCATAAGTATAATCTCTATAAGAAATTTCACCATGATCATTTCTCAGAGTTTTTCTAACTCTTTCGGCAAACAAAGGGGTAAGGCCATCTATAAACTTAGATTTCCAATGCTCATAACTGTTTTCGGGCAATTCCATCACCCTGCTCATATAAGTATCTTTATATCATCCAAATTCACCTAAGGTGCTACATTGTAGATCATTTAATAAGGTGCAAATAGTCTCATACTGATTGGAAAATCTATCATTAAAGTGTTCTAAAATGGTTAAGACTAAGGTATAAACATCGTCTTCTCTATTTTTCACTAGAGCCATTCCTAAGTTATCAACACCTTCACTATCAGAAGTAGCATTTATCACAACAACTTTTTGCTCGATGCTCATATAATTATCCCACCAACCTTTGAGTTGGCCAGTAAAACCTGTAATAATCATTTTGTAAATATTTCTATCCGTGTTTTTAACACTTTTACAGATTGTTGCATACATAAGCATTCTATGAACAAGAATAGTTAAATGTCTATCAGTCAAACAATCAATATTCCATTCATAAATTTCAGACCCACTATAAGAGGTATTAGTCTGATTCCAGTCTCGTTCCTCTATAAGCACATCTTGAGGAGTTGGTCTGAAATAATAATAGGTTTGCATGCTAGGTTTATGAGCAAACTTTGTATTACTATTCTTCTTGGGATAACCGCAAAGTTTATTAAATTCTAAAGAAACATGATTTTTTAAATCAAAAGTTTTTTATCATTTCATCTGCAAAATTATCTGACAAATCAATAGGCTTTGCACCAAATTCAAAAAACTTTTTGTCAAAAAGTTCTTCTAAATCATAAAGTGGTTTAAATTTAAAATCCCTAATCTCAAGGGACCTTCGCACATGAGTAGAAATAATCTGAGCTTCTGAATTACCTTCAGAAATAGAGGCCGTATCAGAAGTCTTTAAATCATTTTTTATTTGAATTATCAAAGCAGTTAAGTCATCCATATTTTTATCATGAGAACTCATACGTTCACCCAAAACTTTAACATAATGTCCCAAATAATTATTTTGAGAAATTAAATTATTTATTTCATTAATGCTTACTGCCGCAACATCTTCCTCAACAAATTTTTGAAAGACAGTAAAGGTGATACCAGTATTATTTGGTAAAATAAAAGATGACTGAGGTGGATAAATAGCCTTAATAATATTACCAGATCCATCTTTACAAGATCCTTCAAGAACGTTGATGAATAACGGTAAATAAGTGGTTATAAACTAGGGTACAAAATGCATAATTTGATTATGAAGATCACGAGTTTCATAAAATTCTTGAGAAATATTATTCAAATCATCAGCACTATAAGTGTCAAAACACCATGTTTTAAACTGGTTCCATTTATCACTTGAAAATTCATTCTGAATGTACTTTTTTGCCAGTGAACCTGGATTAAAATCTATTTGGTGTACATTCATCATTAAGTATTATTATGATTAAAATCCATTTCAGATACAGAAGGAATATCCTTATCAAAAATATCAGAAGAATTATTATTAGCTTGAACAACATTCGTTCGAGGGTCAATTTTTATTATATTAACAAGTTTATCACTTTGATCAGCAGATATAACAGGAAAAGATATTGCAGAAGGTATGGTATGCAAAGAAGCAACACGATTTCGAGCCGGATCATACACTGGTTCAATCGGAGAAATATGATGAATAGCAAACAATCTTTTATCAGAAAAAGAATGTCTATTATAAGGAACACTTCTATCATCAAACTGAATACAAATCCTACCATCAGGATTTTGAGTAATATGAGAATACTCAGAATTAGTGACATCATTAGTCATCTGGATAGGAGATATAACAGAATCTAAAGACAAGTAGTAGGAAAGTTAATTTCTTCCCATTTTATAGGTCTTCTAGTAGTGACCTTAGATTTAGCTAAATTAGTTTCTACTAAAATAGTCTGATCAGATGTATCATATAACTTACATCTTGGGTTTAACGTAGAAAGCAATTTAAAATAAATTCTATATGACAAACATATTAATTCAGATCCAGGTGCATAATTTTAACCATGCGTTTTAACATTTAAAGTTAGAGCATCAAGAATATTAGCATCAGTTAAAGATAATTGCAAATTAGGCTGAGTATTAAAATATACTGGGCCATATGCCATCGTGGACTCAATCGAACCCATCAAAGATTGTCTAAAATTTAAATTTCTAGCATCACGAAGAGCAGCTAAAAATGTCCCAGGTAACCCTTTAAGAGTTAATGGTTTGAAAGCAATTCGAACCATGTCAATATGCAAGAAATTATACTGAGTTTTATATAATTCGATATCTCGTTTATTTAACAAATGAATAGTCTGTTCAAACGAATTTAACGCCAAAGATTGCTTAGTAGTTTTTATCAACTGTTTATGAGATATTTTATCAAACCAACCATAATCATAAATGGTTTTAATATCAATTTTTGGAATAGTTCATTTGTTTAACAAATCAAGGTTCTGAGGTATATCTACCTCTTCCAATATAATACTTTTAGTACTCATTTCTCCTAGATCCATGTTGAAATGAACATATCTGTGTCGTCTACTTCACATCAATCTCATATTTACCATGAAAGTTCCTAGACTCTGATACCAAGAACATTATTATTATTATTATTATTATTATCATCATATTTTATCTTCTTTAACTATCATTTTTGATTTTTTTTCTATTGATTTTATTTAATCTTTCTATTTTCTTTGCCTTTTTCTTTCACTTTGGTTTCAAATTTAATTTCAAATATCTTATATTTAAAATAAGTTATTTTCGGACGAATATAAAAAAAGTGAAACAAATCAAATAAAATATTTTAAAAATAAAGTACACTTTATAAAAAAATTATTATTATTATTTTAAATAAATATACATGTTTTTTTTAAAGTAAAGTACTCTTCCAACTTAGGTTTTATGCCTCATATCACTTTTCTTTTTCACCTGTCAACCCCAATTTAGACTTTTTATGCCTCATATTTCACTTTCAGAGTCAAGAAGGAATATGTTTCAAGAGAAGATTAACTTTAAATAAAAAGTATGAGTTCATAATTATATTTAGTCAATAAAAAGGCTTAAAAGCTCAAAATAGTGGACTGAGGGTATTGTAATCATTGGAAAGATTAATTTTGGCTAATAGTGACTTTTGTTACACAAAGAAGGTCTATAATTCTTCTCTCAGTTAAGTTATCCTTGGACATGTGACATGCATGACTAACCAGATAAATTTTAGATTGAATGTAAAAACACAAAAATAACCCACACAATGACACTAGACTACATTACTTATGTAATTCTCGCTACGAATTACGGATAAAATGCGGAAATTAAAGATAGATAGATAGACACAAAAAGAGAAAATAAAAAGCAACCAAAAGATATATTAAACCTAAAGACCTCAATTTCTTAATCCTACAAGAAGCACCTAACTCTTACAAAGACCTCGAGGGAATTAAATTCACCTCACAACCAACGTTTCTAAGCAAAAGTCAACACAAGCTTGTACCAAGCTCTCAACACTCATACAAGAGTTCAAATATCAATATTAAAAATAGTCTACCTAAAAATAAGATCCAAACTAGTTATTTATAGTTTTAGGCATTTATTACAAAAGAGGCCCAAAAGTGGCCCAAAAAGGACAAAGTGTGAGCTGGGTCAAGCTCGCCTAGTGGACTCCGCGAGTCACCCACTGATTCGGCGATGTGACCTCTCCCTTGAAGTGTTCTGTAATTTTAGGCGAGCTGGGGTCATCACCCAAGCCATTGGGCGAGTCGCCGAATGACTCTTGCTCGCCTATAGTGACAGTTTCATCAACTGTTTTCCCTTCACTTCCCCAAGCGATCTTTAACCCTTTATTTGCCATCAACAAACCTTGCATCCTTTGAAGGTATCGAGCTATACTTCGAGTGAACGACCTTGGTGTGATTTGAATTGCATCATTCTCTAATTCTTGAAAAGAATTTGTCCTTAAATTCGATGAATCATCATCATCAAGAGTTGAAAATGGAGACAGGTCGCAAATATTGAAGGTGTTGTGCACTTGATACTCTGAAGGAAGGTCAATTTTGTATGAATTTTCATTGAGCCTCTCAAGCACTTGGAATGGGCCATCGCCTCTTGGCATAAACTTTGTCTTCCGATGAGTGGGAAATCGCTCCTTGCAAAAATGCACCCACACCCAATCACCCAGTCCAAGCACAATTTTCTTGCGACCCTTGTTCGCTCTTTTGGCTACCTCTTGGTTCTTCTTTTCTAGGTGAAGCCTCACCTTTTCATGAAGTTTCTTCATGGCTTCCGCTCTTTTGCTACCATTTAAGCTTAAGACAACATCTTGAGAAAGAGGAGTGAGATCTAAAGGGGTTAGGGGGTTAAAACTATACACCACTTCAAATGGAGTCAAGCCAATAGTTCGATGAATAACTCGATTATAAGCAAACTCAACTAAAGGAAAATGTTCCTCCCATGAGGTAAACTTTCCATGCACTAGGCACGAAGCATAAAACCCAAGCTCCTATTCACAACTTCAGTTTGGCCATCGGTTTGTGGGTGAAAAGAAGTTGAGAACAACAACTTAGTACCAAGTCTACCCCACAATTCTTTCCAAAAGTGACTAAGGAATTTTGGATCCCTATCACTTACGATGGTTTGAGGAATTCCATGCAATTTAATAACATTTTCAACAAACGAAGATACCACATTAGACGCATCACCACATATATGACATGGAATGAAATGAGCCATCTTTGAAAATCGATCAACAACAACAAAGATGCTATCTCTACCTCTTTTTATCCTTGGAAAACCCAAAACAAAGTCCATTGAAATATCAAGCCAAGGTCTTTGAAGGGTGGGGAGTGGAGCGTATAAACCATGGGGAAGGAGGCGTGACTTAGCACTTCGACATTCAATACATTGGCCACAAATTCGAGCAACATCCTTGTGCATCTTAGGCCAATAGAATTGTTCCTCGAGAATTCCCCGTATTTATCAACACCAAAATGACCCCATTAGTCCCCCATTGTGTGCCTCCCTCACAAATAGTTCTCTCCAAGAGCTCATAGGCACACATAGTCTCTTGCCTTTCAACAAGAACCATCAAATTTAGAATAGGGAGTAGAAGACCTATCCCTAAGCCACCTCTCCCTTTCCCATTCCTCACAATCTTGGAAGATTTGAGCAAACGTGGGGTCCTTGGGATACATTGTCTTCAAACATTCAAAGCCAAGCAATTTAGAAGACAAAGTATTTATCAACACATGTTTCCTAAACAAAGCATTAGCCAGCACATTTTCCTTCCCCTTTTTGTATTGAATTACATAAGGTAAAGTTTCAAGGAATTCAATCTATTTGGCATGCCTCTTGTTCAACTTTCCTTGGGCCCGAATATGCTTTAAGGACTCATGGTCAATCTGAATGACAAATTCTTTGGGCCACAAGTAGTGTTGCCAATTACCCAATGCTCTAATCAAGGCATACAATTCAAGATCAAAAGTGGAATAGTTCAAAGTTGCACCTTTAAGCTTTTCACTAAAATAAGCAATGGGTTTTTGGTCTTGCAATAAGACGGCTCCAATGCCTACTTTACTAGCATCACATTCCACTTCAAACATTTTATCAAAATTGGTTAATTGCAACAAAGGAGTGGAGCTAAGCATTGATTTTAAAGCCTCAAAAGCTTTGGCTTGCTCCTCACCCCACTTAAAAGGCTTACCCTTTCGGATTACCTCGGTCAAGGGAGCGTCTATGGTACTAAATCCTTTGACAAACCGTCCATAAAAGCTAGCCAACCCATGAAATATTCTAACATCACTTATGGACTTCGGAATTGGCCAATTCGTAATAGCGTCTATCTTAGACTCATCAACCTCAACCCCCCTTGAACTCATAACAAATCCCAAGAAAACAACTTCATCAACATAAAATGAACACTTTTCAAGATTAGCATAAAGTTGTTCCTTCCTAAGCACATAAAACACACATCTCATATGGTTTATATGCTTATGTATAGTTTTGCTATAAACTAAGATATCATCAAAATAGACAACCACAAACTTCCCTATGAAGGGATTCATCACATGATTTGTGAGACGCATAAAAGTGAGCATTAGTGAGACCAAAAGGCATCACCAACCATTCATATAGACCAAACATGGTCTTGAATGCGGTTTTCCATTCATCACTGGGTTCATCCGGATTTGATGATAATCACTCCTAAGATCAATCTTTGAAAACATACAAGAACCATTGAGCTCATCAAGCATATCATCTAACCTAGGGATAGAATGACGATACTTTACCGTGATTTTTCTGATGGCCCGACAATCAATATAACACCCCGTAGTTTAGTAGGTCAACTAGAGTTTGACGTGAGGATGAAAGTCATGAATTTATCTTCTCTTACTTAGAATGAAGGGTTTAGGGTTAGAACGTCAAGGTACGACTCCCCAAGGACCAACCAAGAGTCCTTGAAGAGGACCTTAGCAAACCACCCCAAAATCTACCCCAAGGCAGTGCACCCACATGAAGGACGCACGCCCCGTAGAGTGACCCACGCCCTGTAGGGTGACCCACGCCCCGTAGGGTGACCCACGCCCCGTGGGTTAAGGGCTCAAAACCATGTTCCAGTAACTCCACCCACGGAAGACCAGCACGCCCCGTGGGTCCACCCACGACCCGTAGACGTGGTCTTATGGGTGAGGCAGTTGGCAAGTTAGAAACGGTTAAGTTAGGGGCTAAGGGGTTATTTCCATACATAATTAGGGGTTAAGTAGAGTCCCCTATAAATCCCATAATTGTGAAGATGAATCCCAGTTCAAGTTAGGGTTCCTTCCAATATTGTGGGTTAAGTTGAGTATGAATCCGATTGAGTGGATATTGCTTGTTTATGATTGGATTAGTATTGAATCATGTTATTATGATGAAATTACATTTTTTCTATCCTAACCCTAATCTAATTGATGAAATTGAAGTAATGGGGTTTATGCCTTGTGAAGGGAAATTGGGGATTCATAGATGATCTTCTAGAATTGATAATATATGTAGTAATTATTCAAGAATAAAAGCATATAGACATGAATTGAACTAGAATAATGTATATGTGATGGATCATGACTAGTAAGGCTTGAGATTGAACCTTTATGAGGATATATGACTAGAATTGCTTAAGAATGACGCATGTGATTAGAATGTCTTGTAATCTAGGTTCATATGATACTTTTAAGAAGTAAAGCTATTGAGTGTAAGACTCATAGTTATGAATGTTGACTTCTATGGTTTTGAAGGTAAAGCTAATTTGATGAATTATGTATGTTAAGGCCCTAAGAGGGAAGTTTACATAATAATTGTAGACTATTAGATATAATTGTTGTGGAAGGACTTTACACACCTAATCTACCTCATGAATGTTTGAATGCATAAAGTGATAGAATCACATGAGTTAGGATGATATCCATGTCTAGTGCTTGAACCCTAGGTGTGATGATTGAAAGTAAGTTTTGAACCTCAAGGAGGTGAAGTATGAGATTATGCTTGTAGTAATTGAACTACTTGAATTATGAATATATCTATGTCTAATGTAGTCTTTATAGATGTGTTGCTTTGATATGATTATGAATATATCCATGTCTAATGTAGTCATTCTAGATGTGTTGATTTAATATGAGCTTTGACAGATATGATATTATGCATGTTTTATGAAGTTTAGTACATGATTTAGAAACACATTGAGAGTAAAGTGAATATACTCATGATCTAGTTGTTGTGTTGTTGAAAGGTTATTCTCATATACACACTTATGCATGAATATGATATGATGTGAAAGGTTTGTCACATGTAGTGATTCTAAGGTTGGAAGACTAGTCTCACCTATTGAATATATGAGCTATAGTATGAGTTATGTTGGATTGACTTTCAAGACATTCTTCCACAACTATGAACTTAAGTCAAGACTTAATATGAACTCAATGGGACTTAATGCCTAGCACCGATTGGATATTGAACATGAGATCAAAGCTTTTACACTTGTTGAGTTCGGCTTCCCGATGAAAGTTTTTAGCTTAGTTGAGTCTGGCTTTCCAAATGGGTTCCTTTTACCTTAGTTGAGTCTGGCTTTCCAAATGGGTTCCTTTTACCTTAGTTGAGTCTGGCTTTCCAAATGGGTTCCTTTTACCTTAGTTGAGTCTGGCTTTCCA
>JAJOOO010022195.1:0-18708 GCA_029582685.1 Solanum piurae
CCCGCCCCCCCCCCCACTCCAAAACAAGACATAAGATTGAAAGAAACTGAAAGAGCAAACCTGGTCTCAACTCAACTAAACTAAACTGATCTCATTTCAATATAAAGCAGTATAAATAAGTGCAGTATAAAGAAAAGCTTTTTAAAACATGGATATCAACTCTGTGTATTTATAAATACAATAGTAACTCTATATGTATGCAAGGATACAATGTAAACTCTGGATGTATATAAAAATACAATTAAGTATGTGTATATAAGAATATAAAATACTGTGGTGGGAGTTTCTCTAACCGACAACCATCATTTAATAGCTATTGTGATGATACAATGTTTTGCCTCACACTGCCAGGGCCGTCCTATACCTTGTCGAGGGTATAGAACCTGACTACTAAGTGGATCCACTAGTCTATGCTAAAAAACACTAAGGAACCATCTAAAAAGTATGATCCTTTTCTACCCATGGTGGCTACATGGTTTATGGGGCTGGGAGTTGTCTGAACTTTCCCCCATATCGGTGCTCAATACTACTCACAAAATATAATACTAGCTTTTATGTTTAAAACATAACTTCTTTCTGTGGTTTGAGGTAATTGCTCAAAACTTAGCTCAAAGGCTCTTCTTGGAAATCAAAGTTTCCTCTCTCGCTTAATTGTGAAAGCATTTACTCTTTACTAAAAACTAGCTCAAAGGCTCTTTTGGAAATCAAAGTTTCCTTTTCATGTTTAAATGTGAAAACAGTTTTACTCTTATGGAATACATAGTCCCGATATACTCTTTTGAAGGAATGAAATTCAAGTTTACTCTTTACTCTTTACTCAACTCAAAATTCAAGTCTTAAAACAAAGTTAAAACATTTGTACAAGACTTTTGGAAAACTCTATGAACTTCTCTTGACTTGACTCTTAATTTTTCTTGAATTAAATTATGGATTCAAGGCTCATGAACTCATGTTATTGATGATTTCATGTTGTTTAGACGTATCTTAGAGTGTAGGAATCATCTAGGAAATATAGGTACGTTTCACGGGAACTAGTACGGAAAGAAGTGGGAAAAGTAGAAGACATGGCGTCTCTGGCACTCTGAGTGGCACGGGGCGCCAAACCCAAAACTTCAGAACTAAAGTTGGAGCGCACTGGCTGGTGCGGCTCCCCAGGGGAAAAACTTCAAACCCAAAGTGGGGTGCTCTAGCTGGCGCGGCGCCCTAGACCCCTGCCCAGAAAATTCCGATTTTTCTTGGTCGGTTTGCAACTCTAAAACCTCTAGTTTCGATTGGTTCTTTTCCCAAACACTTAGATTCAACTACATAACCAAAATATGCAAGAATTTACTCAAAGCGACACCTAATTTCATGAATATGAATCAACAACTCCTCACCAATTTCAACGAATCAAGAACTCAATAGAACTTCAACAAAACCCATCAAGAACTTAATTTCTAAACCTTCAACAATCTAAATTCCCTGAAATAAATCATGATTGGCGTGTGGGTGAACTATCCCAATGCTATGTGATCTCACATACCTCGTAGGGATCACCCCTTGACGAAATCCACAAGCAATTCCGCAAGAACGACGAACTTTGGATCTTTTTCCTCTTTTCTCCTCTTGCGTTATTTCTCTAAAAACCCTAGCGTGAATTTTTTGAGTGCGTAAACTGACCAAATTAAGTTTAAACCCCTAAGTATTTACCAAACACTAAATAATTTAATTGGGTAGTTAAAAGACCACAATACCCTTCTAAAATCCGGTTTTGACTTTCCTTATCTAGACAACCCAACTTCAAATGGACATATCTCACTCATACAAACTCGAAACTGAGCAAACTCAGCGGCGTTGGAAAGATATTTCAAAGATATTTCCTATGGTATCTTTTAGCACACCTAACTCATCCTGATCTAAGAGTTATGGTCATTTGAAGTTGACCCAAAACTCATACTTAAAATAATTTTGTCAAATTTCCAGATTTTTCATTCTTTCTAAAAATGACTCTTTCTAATTATAGCTATTTCTAGTTGCGGGTTTTTACAATAAAAATCCACCAAGTTTGAAATTCACTCTATGAAAGGTATCCACAACATGTACAACATTCCACATGTTATCTTGTTAGCTCATACAAACTAATCTTAGACTTGTCATTTCCAAACTTTTAGAACACCCTCTACTATGGAATAGAGTACGGTCCATACTTGGCCTCATACAAACATGCACCAAAAAATTTTCTGCAACATTTCCTTTCCATTTCAACTTTTCTACTTCTGAGGTGTTATATTTAGTAGCGTGGTTGGTTGGGGTTCCAATCTATTTTGTGTGAGTTGAGCTATTAGGCAAGATTTTGGTAAAATTTTCCAAAGGGTCCAATTCGGTTAACATTCTTGGTAAAGGTTCTCATATGAGATTTTTGTTAGCAATGTTAGCTCCAAAATTGTGAGTTTTGTCTAGAGTTAACTTTGGTTAAGATCCCAAGGTTTATCAGTATGATGTGGTGTTTGGTGAAATGTTGTTTAGTTACTTTGTGTAATTGTTGACTTGGGTATATGTTTTATCAAGATTGCCTCTGTTTATTGTTTCATCAATTTTATTGATTCTAAAATGTAAAAATTTTGGTGGGGTAGCATAGTTTGTTTGTGTGCAAGGGGTTTCAAATGAATCTCAAGCGCTCGTCAGCAAATTTCCTCAACTCTGTGTTGAGATGATGTAGTTGTTGGGGTTGCACCCACCATTTTCTAATTGTTCTTATGTGTTGGGAGCCGTAATTGTAAAGGCCCAAGAAATGGTCTTCACAATCGCGAGCTTGGCACTGCGATCATAAAGACCAACTTTCTTGGTCAATGTGATTGCAAGCCTTGATGATCGCTATCGTGATGAAGGGTCAATGGACCTTGCCAATGCTTATAAATTTCAATTGTGACCTTATGGGTCTCACTATCACGATGAATAACTATGTGATAATTATATTCAGTTTCACGATTTCCGTATGTATTTTCTCAAATTCTAACTTCAATATGGAAATTTGGAGCTCAAATTGAAGAAAAGTTTGTTCTAATTGTTGAGAATTGTTAGTGAATTATATGGAAAAGGAAAAGCTCTGGAATAGAGGTTATGTTACAGTTTTAGCCTTGATGTAGGTTATAGTTTTCTCTTTTTATGCTTGGCTTAGTTAAATTTTATTTAAAATAAGTTTCATGATCGTTACAAAGGTCGTAGGGTGAGAATTTAGTCTTTCATGATCCTTAGTCACATTTTAACCATGTTTGGGGCATTAGCTTATACTTTGGTCGTAAAGCATTAGATTAGGATTAGCCTTAGTCTTGGTTGTTGATATAGGATCCTTAGAATTCTTCTTGGTGGTTTAAAACTTAAATTTATATGTGTTGAGTGCTTAAGTGTGGTTGTGTGCTTTGTTTGATCATTTATGAGATTTAATTATATTATTATTGTGTTTTTGGGAGTAAGACCTTGGACTTGGACTGACTGGATTTCAAGGTTAGAATGAGTGTTCTGAGACGGGTGTCTACCGTATTGTTGTGTGATTTTATTATATTGTGAATTAATTGACTATGTTTGGTATAGATTCACATTCACGACGTCAACATTTAATTCTATAAACTGGAAATGCGAGAATATGTAATTGAGACACTTAAGAGGTTTTATCACAATTTCTACTTATTTTGGGCTCCGATGGAGTGTGTTATAGTTTTACTCGAGGAAACTTGGATATTTTAAAGGAAGTACACCAATCTTTTAGGTTTTGTTCCCAACAGATATTTACTTTAAACTCATCAATTCTACTTTTGAGGGTTGAATATTTTCAAGGAAAATACTAACTTATAAGTGTTTGGGACAAAAAGGAGGTTTACTTTTATACTACCAAGCTGGAGAAAGCACTCTGGGCGGCATGAGACACTATTCCAGATTCTATTTCTTGCATTACATTTGGTTCTAAGCTTAAGGAAGCACTTTGGTCAGCTCGATAAACTATTTCGAGTTATATTTCTTACATTTCATCGGCTGCTAAGCTCGAGAAAGCACTCGAGGCAGCTCGAGGGATTTTGCAGGGCTTCTACAATAGTAATGAGGGTGGCAAAATGGGCTACCGCAAGAACTCACATTTTCACAATACAAACATTGATATATATATATTAATAATAAGTTTTTACTGAATACAATTACAATACAATATGACACAACAAAGGCAATTGCAAAGAACAACGATAAAGGAAAATACACGTTCTCACACTTGTATATCAATTCCATAACTAAATCTAGCCTTGCTTGCGTGGTTTTCTTCTTGTCCAAAAGTAACTACCCAACAATTTAGGTGGGGTTACACTTTCTAGTACTCTGACACAAATTGGCAATATAGAAATCACTTACCTGTCCAACAATTGAGGTGGAATTACACTTTCTAGCCACATCCTCCTTATCAATCATATTAGCTGATGTATCAACTGAATTCACAAGGTTTACTGAGTGAAAATATTAACAGAAATTGCATTAGTTAAACATGCAAAATAATTATGACTGTAAGGATATTAATGGAGAAACCAAGTATTCACTTTTCAAGGTTTGGAAATTTTTGTGGTTGATTGGAGAACCATTGATTTTTTGTATTTCTTTAGAGCGCATTTCTGGAGGGGTTTTCTTCAACTCATGGACCACGACATGAATTGTTAGGATGATTGGTCTTGCACGCTGCATGTCTCTCAAATTTAGAAACACTAAGTACATTCTGCATAAGACACATTAGACATGAAGCTACTTGGATAAAATTGGCAGGAACGTCATATAACATAATTGTAAGAATAAAATGATGCCTTGGAAAGCATGCAGTCATCGTAACCATACCCCTTAATACCTCCTTTAAGAGTTTTATGCATGCAAAACATACTTAGAACAACAAAACATTAAACCTCAAGGAAGAATTCTAGATTCAAAACTCACCTCTATTGACGATGCGATATAATTGACGGGCACCTCATCAAGTATACTAGTTGACAATCAACTTCCAATATTGGAAGGCAAATAGTTTGAGGAACTCTTCGGTGTATTCTGTGCATTCACGGTTGCAGAGTTGTGCCTTATCGAAATAACATTTCCAGTTCCCGCACTTAAGTCAGTATTTGAAGATTTCTGATAATCACATGTACAACTAGTTCCAGTATTCAGATAACTAGGTTCTTTCCGAGCACGAGACGGAAGATTATTTGGAAGAAGATCAAAGTAACGAAATTTATCACTAATTTCGACATTTGGATCAGTAGGTTCTTTCCTAATACAAAACTATTGGAAATAATAATTCAAAGTTGGAGTAGGAATCCTATGTGTTTAGAATTTGTTAATTATGATATTTATTATGTCTATTTGGGATTTGTTTGTCCATGTTCATATATGAATAGGTTTTCTAGTGCTAGTTTAATTTGGTTTCTTACTTTTATAAATAGGTATGTCGCTAATTATATCAATATACAAAAAAATATAAGAATACACAGAAATATACAGAAACATATAGAACTTTTAAGTTTATAAATAAAAATATTTTCCTTCAAATTGGTATAAGAGCTTTTATATCGTGGTAAAGAATAAAAGAGTTTCCACTGCCAGCAGGCGGCTATGACCCATATATGTCATCCGTCTGGCCAATGATTATGTCAAAAAACTTCGAGTGAATGATATATGCATGAAAAATGTGGTAAGAGAAAAGACTTACAAAAATATTACAAATTTCAAAGAAGTGAAACCAAGTATAAGAGAAAGAAGCTCTTCTCTAAATTAAAAGTTGGACAGAGTTTTTTTTTATAAAAAAAATGAGAGTTGGAGAGACAGTGCTCCAACACAAAAAAACAAAAATAAAAGGAGTTGATGGGAAAGGCATCAACAAGATATGGAGAGAAAGTGTAACATCTCTCAATTTCAACGACTAGAAAGAGTTTAAAATTTGGAAAAATTGTCTAAGTTAGAAAAGTGAGTTTTGGTCATTTTCAAACGAACATAACTCCTATCTCAAGATGATTTAGGAGTAGTTCTTAATATGGTTGGAAAGCCCTTGGGATGATCTTTCCAACGCCACCAAGTTTGCGAGATTTCAATATCGTATGAGTGAGTTATGACTTTCGAAAGTTGGGCTGTTGGATTGAGGAAAGTCCAAATCCGGATTTAAGGAAGGGCAAACTAGTCTTTTCTCTAATTAATTTCCTAATTCATTTTTAGGGGTTGATTGGGGTAAAAACAGAACTTAATTCAGTTTGGGAAAATTAGACTACACTTAGGGCTTGGAGAAGAGAGAAAGGAAGAAAGAACGGGACAAAAAGTTAAGAATTCGCCAAGATCATCCAAGCGGTTCGAGTGGAATTCGTTGAGGGTGATCCCTATAAGGTATGTGAGATCTTTTAGTGATGGGTTAGTTCACCCACACACCAACTTGTTTCAATTCAGCAATTTTGGTTTGATTACATGTTAAAAAGTGAAGTTCTTGAAGGACATCGTTAAGTTCTTGATTGGTTGTGTTGTTGAAGTTTCTTGTTGATTTGATTCGTGTTTCCAGGTGGATTTTCGAGTTAGATCTGTTGTAATTTGAGAGTACTAATGACCCTAAGTGTTTGGGGAAAGAACTAGGGAAGATTAGAGGGTTTAGAGATGAGAAATGAAGGAGAAAAGTCGGGGATTTTCTTGGCAAGGGCTTGGGGCGCCGTGCCTATCAGGGCGCCACAAAAGTTCCTCTGAACTTTGGCCTCTGGCGCGTCACGCCATCCAGAGCGCCTCAGCAAATTCTCTGAACATTGAGGGCTGGCGCCCCGCGCCTCTCAGAGCGCCAGGGACGCCAGTTCTCCCCATTCATTCCCCATCTTTTCGTACTTGTTCCTTGGCAATGTACCTTTGTTTCTAAGTTGATTCCAACACTCTAAGGTACATCTAAACATCATGAAATCATCCATAAACATGAGATCATGAACCTTGAATCCATAATTCAATTCAAGGAAAGTTAGGATCAAAGTCAAAGAAGTTAAAAGTTAAGTCTAGAAGTTAAGAGTCAAGTCTAGAAGTTAAGGAGTAAGTCAAAGCAAAGTTTCTTAAAGTTTTCAAGAGTCTTTAACAATGTTTTAAATTCATTTTAAGACTCAAGTTTTCAAGTTAAGCAAAGAGTATAGAGTTGAGTTCATTTCTCAAAAAGCGATAAGGGAATTAAGTATTCCCAAAGAGTTTATAAATATGTTCACATTTGAGCAAGAAAAGGGAACATCGATTCAAAGAGAGCGTTTAAGCTAAGTTTTGAGTAATTATCTCAATTTAAAGAAAGAGTTTTGTTTTTACAAACATATGAGCTAAGTATATTTTGGGAGTAGTACTAAGAACGGATATGGGGATGCAAATTCATATTAACTCAAGTCTCCATAAACCATGTAGCCATCATGGGTAGTAAAGGATCATACTTTTTAGATGACTCCTTAAGATGCTTTAGCATAGACTAGTGGATCCACTAAGTTAAGCGTTCAATATGACGGCAAAGTATAGGACAGTTCTAGCAGCATGGGCAAGACGTTGTATCACCACTTAGGCTCATAGTGGTTGTTGTCGGTTAGAGAATCTCCCACAGAAACTATATTACTTTATTATATGAGTAAAGTTGGGTTTGTTATTGCATTTCTTTAACGAACTAAGTTTCTTTTACTATTTTACAAAGCTTTTCATATATTGCATGTATTTCATTGCTTTATTTTGAGTGATCTATTCATGAATTGAGAAGAGCCAAGGTAAGTATTTCTTTTAGATTCGCTTCAAGCCTAAGTTGTGTTTAGCTTTCCAACTCGAATACTCGTACATTCAATGTACTGATGCCAGTTGGCCTGCATCATTTTATGATGCAGACGCAGGTAACCAGGATTAAAATCCAGCGCCTCGTTGATCCAACTTGAGCATTCAGAGTCTGATGGTGAGCTTTCTTGCATTCTGGAGGACTCTTTTATTCGCTTTCTAGTTTAGTTCATTAGGATGTTGTGGGGGTTTTCCCAACATCCATCTCAGTTGTTTAGAGGCTTCATAGAAAGTTAGTAGTTCAGTAGTCTCTACATTATTCATTCAGATGTTGTTTAAAGACTGAGTTGCCATTTTGGCTAAACTATTATTTCTTAAGTTATGCAAGAGTTGTATTTTCTTATGTTTAAGTCTTTCTCTGAGTTAAGTAAGCCAGGCCAAGGGCTCGCTTGGGGCCATCAATGGTCTTCGAGTGCCAGTCCCGCCTAAGGTGTAGGCTCAGGGCATGACAAACTTGGTATCAGAGCACAGAGTTCAAGAGTCCTAAGTAGTCTATGAAGCCGTGTATGTAGAGTCCTGGTTATCGGTGTAAAGCACGCCACATATATAATTAGGAGGCTGCAACATTTAGGAAATATCTCACTTCTTTCACATTCATTTCGTGCGATACAGTTAATATCTATAAAAGTTTCCTTCTAATTTGTGCTTGCGTGTGTTTCAGATAATCATGCCTCCACGAAGAGCAGTTAGGGGTCGTCCTGCTAGACGCAATGTTGAGGAACAACAATTACCCAATGCACCTGAAGTGCAACCTCAAGGAGAAGTCACCAATGCTGAGTTCCGTGAGGCTATCCGGATGTTGAGCCAAGTTATGACCAGCCAGGTCGGGCAGCAAAGAGGAGCTCGACAAGAAGAGGCTGACACTTCAAGGATTCGTGAGTTCTTGAGGATGAATCCTCAAAGCTTCACTGGTTCGAGCACTACTGAGGATCCACAGAACTTCATTGAGGAACTGAAAAAGGTATTCGATGTAATGCATGTTGCTGATGCTGGGAGAGTTGAGCTAGCTGCATATCAACTGAAGAATGTTGCTAGGACATGATTTGATCAGTGGAAAAGGGGTAGAGTTGAGGATGCACCACCTGCGAGTTGGGCAAGTTTTGAAGAGGTTTTCTTAGGGCGTTTCTTTCCCCGAGAACTAAAAGAGGCCAAGGTACGTGAATTCCTCACACTTAAGCAGGATTCTCTAAGTGTTCATGAGCATGGATTGAAATTCACCCAACTGTCTCGCTATGCTTCGGAAATGGTTGCGGACATGAGGAGTATAATGAGCTTGTTTGTTGTTGGGTTGTCTCATATGTTGAGTAAGGAAGGAAGGGCTACAATGCTTATTGGGGACATGGACATATCAATGTTAATGGTTTATGTGCAGCAGGTTGAGGAAGAGAAGCTGAGGGACAGGGAAGAGTCCAGAAATAAGAAAGCGAAGACAGGAAATGAGTATGGGCAGCAAAAGGGTAGTGTGAATCGTCTATCCTTTCATGAGTAAAAGGGACCTGCACCATCATCTGCTAGTGCACCTGCACCCATAAACAGAGGTGAGTATAATGGCCAGAATTCGCAGAACTTCAGAGCTAGACCTGCACAGTCTCAGGGTAGTGTGGCACAATGAGGTAACTGGACCCCTGCATGTGCTAAGTGTGGTAGAACCCACCCAGGTAACTATCGTGACGGCCAGAAAGGTTGCTTCAAGTGTGGACAAGAGGGTCACTTCTTGAAAGAATGTCCAAAGAACATACAAGGTAGTGGAAATCAGGGCAATAGAGCCCAATCTTCATCAGTTGCTCCCCCAGACAGGACTACACCTAGAGGAGCTACTTCAGGTACTGGCGGAGGAACGAACCGTCTTTATGCAATCATCAGTCATCAAGAGCAAGAGAACTCACCAGATGTTGTTACTGGTATGATCAAAGTCTTTGCTTTTGATGTTTATGCTTTGCTAGACCCAGGAGCGAGTTTATCTTTTGTAACCCCTTATGTTGCAAATAAGTTTGATGTTCTTCCTGAGAAACTGTGTGAACCCTTTTGTATTTCTACACCTGTTGGGGAGTCTATTCTAGCAGAAAGAGTCTATCGTGATTGTTCCATTTCCATCAATCACAAGAGCACCATGGCTGATTTAGTTGAGTTAGACATGGTAGATTTTGATGTCATTCTAGGTATGGATTGGCTTCATGCCTGTTATGCCTCCATAGATTGTTGGACTCGAGTAGTCAAGTTTCAGATTCCTAATGAGCCAGTCATAGAGTGGAGTAGTACTTCAGCAGTGCCTAAGAGTCGTTTCATTTCGTACCTTAAGGAGAGAAAGTTAGTTTCCAAGGGTTGTATCTATCACTTAGTCCGAGTTAATGACTCAAGTATTGAGGTACCTCCCATTCAGTCAGTTCTTATTGTAAAATAATTTCCAGAAGTCTTTCCTGATGACCTACCCGGAGTCCCTCCTGAGAGAGAAATAGACTTCGGCGTAGACATCATTCCAGATACTCGTCCTATCTCTTTTCCGCCATATAGAATGGCACCAGCAGAGTTGAAAGATTTCCTAGATAAGGGTTTCATTCGACCAAGTGTCTCACCTTGGGGCTCTCCGGTCTAGTTTGTGAGAAAGAAAGATGGTTTCCTTAGGATGTGTATAGACTACCGCCAGTTGAACAAGGTTACCATCAAGAATAAATATCCTCTTCCTAGAATTGATGATCTTTTCGATCAGCTTCAGGGTGCTTTCTATTTCTTGAAAATTGACCACAGATCAGGTTACCATCAGTTGAAAGTAAGGGAATGTGACATTTCAAAGACAGCATTCATGACCCGTTATGGTCATTATGAGTTTCTGGTCATGTCGTTCGGTTTAACTAATGCACCTGCAGCGTTCATGGACCTTATGAATAGAGTCTTCAAACCTTATCTAGATATGTTTGTTATCATCTTCATTGATGACATACTAATCTATTCAAGGAATGAATGAGATCATGCTAGCCATCTCAGAATAGTTTTTTAGACTTTGAAAGATAAGGAGTTGTGTGCTAAGTTCTCGAGATGTGAATTTTGGCTTGAGTCTGTGGCATTCCTAGGCCACATTGTGTCTGGTGATGGAATTAAAGTTGATAATCATAAAATTGAGGCAGTGCAGAATTGACCTAGACCCACATCTCCAACTGATATTAGGAGTTTCTTGGGTCTAGCTGGCTTTTATAGAAGGTTTGTAGAGGGGTTCTCGTCTATTTCGTCTCCTTTGACTAAGTTGACTCAGAAGACAGTGAAATTTCAATGGTCTGAAGCTTGTGAGGAAAACTTCCAGGAATTGAAAAAGAGGTTGACTACTGCCCCAGTCTTGACCTTGCCAGAAGGTACTCAAAATTTTGTGGTGTATTATGATGCATCTAGAGATGGTCTAGGTTGTGTCTTAATGCAGAATGGAAAATTTATAGCTTATGCCTCCAGACAGTTGAAAGTTCATGAGAATAATTATCCAACCCATGAACTAGAGTTGGCTACTGTAGTTTTCTCTTTGAAGATATGGTGCCATTATTTATATGGTGTTCATGTGGATGTGTTCACCGATCACAAGAGCCTTCAATATGTGTTCACTGAGAAAGAGCTCAATCTCAGACAGAGAAGGTGGTTAGAGTTACTCAAGGACTACGACATGAGTATTCTTTACCACCCAGGTAATGCTAATGTTGTTGCTGATTCCTTAAGGAGGTTGTCTATGGGTAGCACCACCCATGTTGAAGAAGGAAAGAGATAGTTAGCAAAATATGTGCACAGACAGGCACACCTAGGAGTCCGACTTATGGACTCCACAGAAGGAGGAATAGTGGTGACTAATGGGGCTGAATCATCACTAGTGTCAGAAGTTAAAGAAAAACAAGACCAAGATCCTATTTTGCTTGAATTGAAGGCAAATGTTCAAAAGCAAAGAGTATTAGCTTTTGAACAAGGGGGAGATGGGGTATTGAGACATCAAGGTAGACTGTGTGTACCTATGGTGGATGGACTCCAAGAGAGGATCATGGAGGAAGCTCATAGCTCCAGTTATTCCATTCATCCGTGTTCCACAAAGATGTATCGTGATTTGAGAGAATTTTATTGGTGGAATGGCATGAAGAAAGACATTGCTGAATTTGTCGCTAAGTGTCCAAATTGCCAACAAGTGAAAGTTGAGCACCAAAGGCCCGGTGGTTTTGCTCAAAATATAGAAATTCCATAATGGAAGTGGGAGATGATCAATATGGATTTCATCACAGGTTTGCCAAGGTCTCGTAGACAACATGATTCTATTTGGGTGATTGTCGACAGAATGACAAAATCAACCCACTCTTTGCTGGTGAAGACTACCCATTCAGCACAAGATTATGCCAGGTTATATATTCAGGAGGTGGTAAGACTTCATGGAGTCCCAGTCTCCATTATTTCAGATAGAGGTGCACAATTTACTGCACAGTTCTGGAAATCTTTTCTGAAAGGCTTGGATTCAAAGGTGAACTTAAGTACTGCCTTTCATCCTCAGACTAATGGGAAAGCAGAGCGAACTATTCAGAAATTAGAAGATATGTTGAGGGCTTGTGTGATTGATTTCAAAGGAAATTGGGATGATCACCTACCTCTCATTGAGTTTTCTTACAACAACAGTTGCCACGCTAGCATCCAAATGGCTCCATATGAAGCCCTTTATGGGAGAAGATGCGGATCTCCTATTGGATGGTTTGAAGTTGGTGAAGCAGGGTTGATAGGACCAGATTTAGTTCACCAAGCTATGGAAAAGGTGAAAATAATTCAAGAGAGATTGAAAACAGCACAGAGTCGTCAGAAATCCTACACTGATGTTAGGAGATAGGCGTTAGAGTTCGAAGTAGATGATTGGGTATATTTGAAAGTTTTACCCATGAAGGGTGTTATGAGGTTTGGTAAGAAGGGGAAGCTGAGTCCCCGGTATATTGGACCTTACCGCATAGCCAAGAGAATTGGCAATGTAGCTTACGAGTTGGAGCTACCAAAGGAATTAGTAGCGGTTCATCCAGTATTTCACATCTCCATGTTGAAGAAGTGCATGGGAGATCCTTCATTGATCATACCAACTGAAGATATTGGGATCAATGATAGCCTATCTTATGAAGAGATTCCGGTTCAGATTCTAGATCGCCAAGTTCGCAAGTTGAGGACTAAAGAAGTAGCTTCAGTCAAAGTCCTTTGGAGGAACCAATTTGTTGAGGAAGCTACCTGGGAAGCTGAAGAGGATATGAAGAAGATATATCCACATCTCTTTGAATCCGAAGAAAGTGCAGATCAAGGTACTAATTTTCTTCTTAGTGCTCTCTAAACTATGAATGAGCATGCTGCTTGTTTGCATTTACTTGTTGGGTGTTTGAGTTTGATGTTGCACCCTAAACCTAGTAAAAGTAACCTCATTCGAGGACGAATGTTCCCAAGGGGAAGATATTGTAACATCTCGCAATTTGAACGACTAGAAAGAGTTTAAAATCTGGAAAAATTGTCTAAGTTAGAAAAGTGAGTTTTGGTCATTTTCAAACAACCATAACTACCTGCTCAGGATGAGTTATGAGTAGTTCTTTATATGATCGGAAATCCCTTGGGAAGATTTTTCTAACGCCACCGAGTTTGCGCGATTTCGATATCATATGGGTGAGTTATGCCTTTCGGAAGTTGGGTTGTTGGATTGAGGAAAGTCCAAATCCGGATTTTAAGGAAGGGCACACTAGTCTTTTCTCTAATTAATTTCCTAATTCATTTTTAGGGGTTGATTGGGGTAAAAACAGAACTTAATTCAGTTTTGGAAAATTAGAATACGCTTAGGGCTTGGAGAAGAGAGAAAGGAAGAAAGAACGGGAGAAAAAGTCAAGAATTCGCCAAGATCATCCAAGCGGTTCGAGTGGAATTCGTTGGGGGTGATCCCTACAAGGAATGTAAGATCTTTTAGTGATGGGTTAGTTCACCCACACACCAACTTGTTTCAATTCAGCGATTTTGGGTTGATTACATGTTAAAAAGTGAAGTTCTTGAAGGACATCGTTAAGTTCTTGATTGGTTGTGTTGTTGAAGTTTCTTATTGATTTGATTCGTGTTTCCGGGTGAATTTTCTAGTTAGATCTGTTGTAGGTTGAGATTACTAATGACCCTAAGTGTTTGGGGAAAGAACTAGGGAAGATTGGAGGGTTTAGAGATGAAAAACGAAAGAGAAAAGTCGGGGATTTTCTGGGCAAGGGCTTGGGGTGCCGCGCCTGCCAAAGCACCACAAAAGTTCCTCTGAACTTTGGCCTATGGTGCGTCGCACCAGACAGAGTACCTCAGGAAGTTCTCTGAACTCTGAGGGCTAGCGCCCCGCGCCTCTCAGAGCGCCAGGGACGCCAGTTCTCCCCAATCGTTCCCCACCTTTTCGTACTTGTTCCTTAGCAATGTACCTATGTTTCTAAGTTTATTCCAACACTCTAAGGTACATCTAAACATCATGAAATCATCCATAAACATGAGATCATGAACCTTGAATACATAATACAATTCAAGGAAAGTTAGGATCAAAGTCAAAGAAGTTAAGAGTCAAGTCTAGAAGTTAAGGAGTAAGTCAAAGCAAAGTTTCTTAAAGTATTCAAGAGTCTTTAACAGTGTTTTAAATTCATTTTAAGACTCAAGTTTTCAAGTTAAGCAAAGAGTATAGAGTTGAGTTTATTTTTCAAAAAGCTATAAGGGAACTAAGTATTCCCAAAGAGTTTATAAATGTTTTCTCATTTGAGCAAGAAAAGGGAACATCGATTCCCAGAGAGGTTTTAAGCTAAGTTTTAAGTAATTATCTCAATTCAAAGAAAGAGTTTTTTTTTACAAACATATGAGCTAAGTATATTTTGGGAGTAGTATTGAGCACCGATATGGGGATGCCAGTTCATATTAACTCAAGTCTCCATAAACCATGTAGCCATAATAGTAAAGGATCATACTTTTTAGATGACTCCTTAAGATGCTTTTAGCATAGACTAGTGGATCCACTAAGTTAAGCGTTCTATATGACAGAAAAGTATAGGACAATTTTGATAGCGTGGGCAAGACGCTGTATCACCACTTAGGCTCATAGTGGTGGTTGTCGGTTAGAGAATCTCCCACAGAAACTATATTACTTTATTATATGAGTAAAGTTGGGTTTGTTATTGCATTTATTTAACGAAGTAAGTTTCTTTTACTATTTTACAAAGCTTTTCATTTATTGCATATATTTCATTGCTTTATTTTGAGTGATCTATTCATGAGTAGAGAAGAGCCAAGGTAAGTATTTCTTTCAGATTTGTTTCAAGCCTAAGTTGTGTTTAACTTTCCAACTCGCATACTCGTACATTCAATGTACTGATGCAGTTGGCGTGCATCATCTTATGATGCAGACGCAGGTAACCAGGATCAACATCCAGCGCCTCGTTGATCCAACTTGAGCATTCAGAGTCTGTTGGTGAGCCTCCTTGCATTCTGGAGGACTCTTTTATTCGCTTTCTAGTTTAGTTCATTAGGATGTTGTGGGGTTTGTCCCAACATCCATCTCAGTTGTTTAGAGGCTTCATAGACAGTTAGTAGTTCAATAGTCTCTACATTATTGATTCAGATGTTGTTTAAAGACTGAGTTACAATTCTGGCTAAACTATTATTTCTTAAGTTATGCATGAGTTGTATTTTCTTATGTTTAAGTCTTCCGCTGAGTTAAGTAAGCCAGGCCAAGGGTTCGCTTGGGGCCAGCAATGGTCTTCGAGTGCCAGTCCCGCCCAGAGTGTAGGCTCAGGGCGTGTCATAAAGAGTGCTCCAACACCAAAAAAATGTTGGAAATAATAATTCAAAGTTGGAGTAGCAATCTTAAGTTGTTTAGGATTTGTTATTTATGATGTTTATTTAAGATTTATTTGTCTAAGTTCATATAGGAATAGGTTTCCTAGTCCTAGTTTAATTTGGTTTCTTACTTTTATAAATAGGGATGTTGCTAATTATTTCAATATACATAAAATATACAGAAATATACAGGAACATATAGAACTTTTGATTTTATAAATAAACATATTTTCCTTTAAAAACAAACATTATAATGAAGAAGGTTATTGAAACGATTTTTTTCACTAGTTCCACTACACATATCACTCGATCTGGTCCCAACATGAGTCCGAAGATTATTTTGAAGATGATTTAATAAATAACTTCTTTCACTAGTTTCATCTGTCCAATCAGTAGGTTCTTTCCTAATAAGCGACGATATTTATATTTTAAGAAGATATAACATACGTCCTCTTTCAATTTTCGTATTTTCATTGCCTAAAGATACAATGTTTTTAATGCCAAAATTGAATGTCCCTTCAAACTCAGGTGCACATAAAAATCAATACAATGATCTTCAACAGACTGAAAATTAGATGTGTTACACCGGAAGCAATATGCAATTGGAGGTATTGAAATGGGTGTTTCATTCACAGACTGCACCACTTGTTTCTTATTGGAGAATAACTCCTCTTCTAAAGCATACGTAAAAGATTGATGAGCACACTTCTTTTCGATCTTCAATGGACTTCAACTGCTTATCTCTCCATCAGAAAGATCATTAACATCATTAAACACCTCAGGGTCTTTGTTCTGGAAAGACTAGAAAGATCATATAAGAGTTGTCAGTACATGACACCAAAAGAAGCTCTAAAGTTTACCATAATTATTAAGGCAATTCGAGTTTCACCAAAATTCTTTCTTAGAAATGGTAATAACAAATAGAAGAGCCCGGAGGGTAAGAACTGTCATTACCCAAAAGTTGAGGTCATTATAGCACACACCCCTGAGAACCCTGAAAGGAGTATAAGCCGAAAGAAATAAACTTAAGAGACTCTCGAAGGGAAGTTAGGCCACAAACAATAGAAAACAACAAGGAATATCCCAAAACCTGGTAACATAAATATAAAGAGCATCTAATAAATTTCTAGAATCTGAAAATACATCGCAAGTTTTTGAAAGGTAAGTTAAAGACTTTAAACGATAGATGGAGACTAATGGCCATCCTGAAAGAAGGATCTCACCAAAACTCCACAAAAAGGAACTTTGTTGGAAACCAATCAACCACTACGATGCTTACTGTGACTAGGACCTGCATCAAATGGATAACAAAAGTAGGAGTTCAGTACAATCCACATGTACTCAGTAGGTTAGATTGACTTAGTATAAGCAACTAACTGACATAAAAAATAAACTATGAAAATTTTTTAGCTGCACGCAGAAAAGTCCCATTTCGGCATCGCTGCCACCAATTTATATAGAGCGACGTGAATAATGGAAACACACAAGAGTACATATAATAATTAAATCAGCACATAAGCAAGTCACACAACACAACAAGACTGACCAATGTGATGTAATAAGATGATGAAATGATGGGATGATGTGGTGGTACCAAGGTCATCACACAACATGTTGTCTACACCTTGTCGAACCTCTAACTTCTAGACTAGGACAAATGGGGGACTTGCAGTCCATATACCAATCTGAATATCTCAATGTCTCATCAACTTGTAACCTCAGCCTGGTCAAGGATATCAGTAAGGTGTGGCATTTTCATTCTCAAAATGATAATATTTTTGTACTTTATGATATTTCCATGAAGTAGGATATGCTGCATGAGAATGAATGTTTCACAACACATACACCACAAGGACATAATCAACTCATTAAGGATTCCAAATAGTATCAAGTTCTCAAACTCAAACAGTCATTAAATATGTTCTCAAAGGTTAAGGGTAGTGGAGGAAACCATGTAATACCAACCTTTTACCACTTAGAAAGCATTTTTGTTCATTTTGAAGGTGGTTCCATAATCAACTCAAACCCCTACTAGTGCATCTCCACATCAAATAGAAATATATGCAACAGGGCCCCTCTCGGGCAATAACTTAAATATCACAGAATTTCCACGACAATTATAGATATCACTTAAGCCTCCACACAGCCTAAGCAACAAAAATTGGGATCATAAGAATTAAAACAGGAAGGTCAACACTTACCAACCTCTAAAACACATACTATATATTATTTCACAGTTGACTTTCTAAGAACTGGTTAATTACTCATGTCACTCCAAAAGAGGGATAACCAAACCTACCTCACAGCTAAAACATCAATCAATCAATCATATCAGAATACTTACTCAACCACACAATTACCGAAATGAGCCTCCACTATCAATAATGGAAAAAGTTCATCAAAAGGAGTCTAATGATACCCATATTGATAGGATTTGAAATCAGGGTAAATAGTCCAAAAATCACTTGAAAAATTGAAATGGTAAAATAAGATTATTTTGTTTAGTTGAAATCAAGTTCTACAGGTAAAGAGGAGTTTGCGGTTGAAAAACCCATTAAAACACGCAAGAATCCAGCTTCACATCAAGATATCACTTATTTTTTAATTTGAAAAAAAAACCCCAAAACCCACATTTGAAATCTTAATTTTTTACTGTTTTGGAAGATTAAATTCAATGAAAATGATATAAAATTCACAAAGGCACTTACCGCACAAGTTTTTCTCAAGAAAATATTTGGAAAGTCTCCCTCCAAAGCTTCCAATATGAATAGAATGGTGAAAGAAAGTGAAATGTTAAAGGGGATTGTCTTAGCCAAAAAAGGGTTGTTGAATTTCTGTTGACCACCTTTGACTGTTGACAACGCGTTGACCGAGTGTTGACCACGATCAAAATTGTCATTTTTTTCTATCTTATTAAAGGCTCTGACAAACTTTTGGGATTCAATTGGGACACAATAAAAATAAACCAAATATGATATCCCACTAAATTCGATATTCTTGACTCAATAGTATCAACACATTTCTAAAATAACATTGTTATGACATAAATACCCTCCCCGACCTCTTTTAAGGCTTAAAATACAA
>JAJOOO010022196.1:0-15463 GCA_029582685.1 Solanum piurae
AAATTTTTGGTATATGAGGTTACCTTTTACTGCACTTATTATACTTTTTTCTATGGGTTGTATAATTCTATCATCTGCTAAGTATATTTCTATGGGTGAATCTATTCCTTCTCTAAAACATGCTTTTATTAGTATTTCTGTTCCTCCTAAATGTACATATTTAATTAGATTTTTAGCCTTAATATCTTGTATTTCTTTATTTATTATTCGTTTGTTTATTATTGATATTTTAGCCTTTCCTTTAGTGTATTTGGAATCTATGATATATTCTCTTTGACTTACTACATAATCTTCTTCTTTATGTCGTTTAAACCAGTTTCTTATCGTTGGTATTTCGAATATTTTTTCTACGCTTAGGTCTAATTCTTTTTCTTTTATTTGTTCAAATATACTATTATCAAATATTATTTTTTGTTCTAAAAATTCTTCATCTTGACGTTTTTCTTGGTTTATTATTTTTACGTCTGCTTCAGTCATTTATATCATTATCATTATCATTATCTGATTCTAAGTTATTTTCTTTTTCGTATGTTTCATTTTCTAATAATTCATATATACTATCATTGCTTTATAATTCATAATGTATATAGTCTATTTGTATATATTTTTCATTGTCTATTAATATTTCTGATATTTGTTTTTTCTTTGAATTTTTTGATAATTTGCAATCTTTAGTTATATGTCCTAGTTTACCACAGTTATAGCAAGTACATGGTCTTTTGGTTTTGTAGTTTTTTACGTAGTAGTTTCTTCTTGGTCTTTTATACTTATATTTTGATCTGTATTTTCTATAGTTTCTATTCTTATTATATTTTTTATAATATCTGTCTGTACATCCAAACTGGGGTGCTATCTTGTTTTTGCAACATGCTAAGTTTTTACTAATATTTTTTCCATTTTTATTTCTTCTTTATGTTTTTCACATAGTTGTATGAACCATCGTTGTAAGAATTTCATTCTAGCTCCTAGGGTATCTACTAGTCCTGCTTCATTCCAATCTTTTATTACTTTTGAACTAAAAGGTTCGGGTAGTTTTGTGAAATATAATTTTCTTATTTCTTTACTTTCTTCTGTACTATATGTTCCTTTATAATAAAATTCTCTGAATGCACACGTATATTCATCTATATAACACATATTACATATTGCTAATTTTGTCATTAAATTCCTATTTATAATTTTTTCTTTATTTTGTTCTTCTACTTCTGTTGTCATACTACTGAATTCATTCCTTATAGTTATTTCGTATTTATATAATATTTCCATAGTTGTAGTGGCTAATTCACCATTAAATTTTTTATCACTTCTTAATGTTTCTAAGCTTTCACTTGTTAAATTTTGTAACCATAATTTTACTGTTCCTATAAGCGCTCTTTCTATGTATCCTGGTGTTTCTGTTATTACTATTTTGTTATATATTAATTGTTTTGATATATATCCCATCCATAATTGGATTGTTTTATTTATATCTGCTGCACAATCTAAATCTAAAAAATTATGTTGTTCAGTTATTGGTTTAGGTGTCCATTTTTTATTTAATCTCTTATCCCATATAACTTTATTCCTGTCGTATTGTCCATAGTTTGTATTATAATATTGTGGATTTAAGTTTTTTGGATTTTTTACTCCTGATGTACTAGGTTTTTCATCCGTGTCAACGTCTCCTGCATTTATTTCTAAATTCTTTGTATTATCTATGTTTGCTAAAAGTTTCGTATATGTTTCGCTTGTTTCTGAATGTTGTTCATCTTGATCATCATCGTTTATTTCATCAATTCTTATTTCAGGTAGATTATCTTGGTTATTTTCTTTTTCTTCTAGTTCTTCTTCTAATTGCAATTTTTCTTTAAATTTATTTATCTCATTTGCTAATTTCGTTTTTTGTTCTTTTTCTTTTTGTTTAATTTCATACATTTCTTTTAATATCGCCAGCTCTTTTTCTAGTTCTATTATTTTAGTATTTTTTACTTCTTCTAATTGTTGTGCTTCCTTTTTTGCTTGTTGTTTTATTTTTTCAATTTCCCATTTTCTATCTATTTCTTCATTTTCTTTTATTATTCTTATCATAGCAGTTAAACTATCTTCTAGTTTTACCGTTTCTTTTTCTAACATTAGACTTAGATTGTCACATATTTTCTTATATCTTCTTCCTAGATTAGAAAATATTATCTTTATTTTTAGTCCATCGTAATTTTCATATGTTTTCTCATCGATTGCATATTCTTCTTTATTCATTTATAAATTGTGTTGAAGTTTATATTCTAAACTTTCTATCTGTAGCTGTAGATAGAAAATATTTTTTCTCTGTGCTACTATAGATTTTTTACAAGTTCCTGCAAATATATTACTGTTAAGTCTATTTTGCCTATGTCTCAATCCTTGTCTTTTTGCTATAATTATTTCAGTAAGTTTTTGTCTATATTCGTTATTTTCGTTATTCATTGTTTCTTTAAATACTGAATATATTTATATTCTATTTTAGATATAATATCTATTAATTGATCTAATTTGTCGTTATCAATTTTTGTGATATTGAGTTGTTTATATTCCGGATATAATTTATTTAATTTTCTTCTTATTTTTCTTAACTTTCTACTAATATTTTTCTTTTTATTTCTCGTTTCATCCATAGAACTTTAAGATTTAAAATTTCACTAAGTATGGGAGTCACCTATGAGACCTATCTATGAATTGTACATAGGCAGTCCGTCCTGGTGAACCATAATAAGGGTACTGGACTTGTTTTGAAAAAATAAATTCTAGCTCCCTACGGTTTCCATCTACGGTCCGTAGAAGGGACCCCTAGACACAGACACCAGCCCAAAACTACATTTCCTTATTTTCTAAATCCGAGGTGTTACACTCATGCACCACGTACAATATCTAAAAATTATAACATAGGAAAGCAAAGTAAAGGTGACATATTCCTCGGAACATGAGGATTTACAAAATCTTCACGGTCAAGCACTTAATTATTAGCCACGAGGGGGAGGAGGAGAAGCGTCAGACCCTACGTTATGATATAATGTAGGCAAAAGTATGCATTAGTACATGGAATATACTAAGTATGAGGGATATACAAAAGAACGTAAAACATGATCATAAGGGGACATAAAAGAAAACATGATATGCATAACCAAGCTAAAACATAGTAAAACCTTTAAAGAAGAATCATAAATCATGAAAATGGTCAATGCATCTAAAAATCATAATGAAAGCTTCATAAAACCTTTAAGAAAAACTTAGTTCATTTTGTTGGATATTTACCATTTACCGACATAGACCACATGAGCTATAACGTGGAATCCGGTCTCTTGCTACCACACCTAAAATAGTTGTATTTACTAGCCAATGCAAAGACAATAAACTTCTAGCATAGGTGGATCCATTAGCTATGTCTTTCCAAGACAAATCCTACGGGGGAACCTAGTTAGGGACAAGGAGATTGCTATAGAGACCTGATATGTACTAATGGGAGAGCCTTCATCTCAATATACTCTAGGTGCTATGTAAAAACCCCAACGAAATAGTCATATCCATAAACATATCATCATACATGGAAAATCATAATTTAGTTACCAATCCAAGCTAAAGTCATCATAGAGTAGTTCCTTAAATCATGAATCATGCATGTATAAGAAAACTTTTCACCAAATCATGATTTCTTAATATGTGAGAAAACCTTTCACAATTTTATTGATGCTTATTTTGAAGGAACCCTTTGTATCATAAAACATCTTTCAGAAATCATGCATAAGCTTTCATAATCACCATTCATAAGTTCACAGCTTTTCTTCATAAACTCATATCTTCATAAATTCAAAAATAATGCATGGATCCATATGATATCAATTGGAAAACATATAATTAAATCAAATTATTCATAAGAAAACTAAAATAAAACAATGGAATTATAACAATTAAGACCCATGGAGAATTGGATGAAACACTAGTCAAATTTGATGGAATTCAATTGAAAACTTAGAGATCTTTTGGGACCCTATGGATGAATTGAATGCATTGGTAAATTTCCACATAACTTAATGATCAAATCCTAAAATTCAATGGATGAAGAAGGAAACTTGAAGCTTGAACCCTAGTTTTATTCCTTGAAGCTTGAGAGAATTTGGAGTGGATGAACTTGGATGGGATTTAGGAATTCGAGAGAATGAGAGGCTTTGGGTAGATTTAGGAATAGAAAGGTAGTCATAGGACTTAGGATTAGGGTCAAAAGGACATAGCATATTCATTAAATGCATAAAAAAAGATCCAAATAACCATAGGAAATAACAATCATTCGGACCTACGGTCTGTAGAACATTCTACGACCCGTATTGGTCAACTGTAGACCCAACTTCAGAAAGCCAAAAATTCAATCATTTTCCATGAGACCTTTCTACGGTCTATTGTCATACTACGGTTCGTAGAACCCTTCCGTAGAACCCAAGTTCAAGTCTAAAATTACACTAAGTCTGGTTTAGTTCTACGAGTTCCATCTATGTCCCATCCAAATTCCTACTGTTCGTCCTGACTACTCATAGGTCAAACTTTAGAAACTTATATTCTACGAAAACTTAACTCATTCCTACGACTTCCCTTCTATGGCCCATAGGAATTCCTACAGTCCTTAGATAGGACTCGTAGTTACTGCCTTAGGGCAAAAAATCTAAACTTTTCCTTTTCAACTTGACTTTCTAATTTCTGAGGTGTTACAGAACCCAAAGTTCCTCAAGCTCCGATCGATTATTTTGCCGAGAAAGTCTCACATACTAAATTTTGGGCTATTTTCCAAGTGTTAGCCCAAGCCATGATGACACAAGTTTCTATTTGGTTGTAGCTCCAGTGAACCCAAATATTGGTATGAAGGAAACTAGGATTTGAGACTTCACGGGGATGAATCATTCGTAATTCTGTGGTTCAAAGGTGGACAAAGATCCACAAGAGTTCATTGAGGGAATTAAAAAGATTGTGGACGTCATAGGTGTGACTCTAGTTGAAAAGGAGGACTTGACCACTTACCAAATGAAAGGGGTTGCTCAAGTGTGGTTCAACCAATGGAATGAATAAAGGGTTGTTGATACGGGTCTGCTGGATTGGGACAAGTTCAAGGGTATTTTTCTAGATCGATTCTTCCCTCTTGAGATTAAAGAGGATAAGGTGCAATAATTCATCAATTTTAGCCAAGGTAATATGAGTGTGAAGGAATACACTTTGAAGTTTCCTCAATTGTCTAAGTATGCTCGGGCAATGGTTTCCGATTCTAGAGCTCAAATGAGTAAGTTTATTTTTAGTGACTTGATAATGTTGGTTAAGGAGTGTAGAACCGCCATGTTGATCAATGATATGGACGTTTCTAGATTGATGACTCTTTCTCAACAAATTGAGGAACAAAAGCTAAAGAGAGTGTTAGGGAGACTAAGTGGGAACAAATCGATAGTGGTGACTACTCTTATCAGAGATCCGGTGGTGGTGTTTATTCCCAGTTTAGATAGAAATCCCCCGGCCCTACTTCATCTTGTGCTCTGGTTCAGCTATCGAACAATGATAGGGTGTCTAACATTAAACCTCAAGAAGGTGCTTCTAGTGGTCACACTTTCCCCATTTGCAAATAGTGTGGCAAAAGTCATCCGGTGAGATTCTTAGCTGGTAACTATTGCTTCCAATTGCACACGCAAGTGTACGTGGTCACGCAAGTAATATAGTGGCCCTAAAAGAGCCGGATTATCGAACCCAAAGGACTTGTCCATTAATTATTCTTACTAAATTATATTAATTCTAATTATTTATTTAAGGGAGGATTTCAAAAGATGAATATATATTAACTAAACTAAAAATAAAAATAAAATAACTAAGAAGTAATTAACTAAGAAACGAAATATGTTTACACAATCAATGAATGAATCGATCCAGAATTATGATTTAACTAACAATCATGTTTATCATCAATTTCATCAACTTATTTGATTATCTAGTTGCTGATTCACGGGGTTGATAATATAGTCATGATCTCCCGGCCTCTAACCGTCTACCACAATTGACAGCCTAACTACATCGTTGAGCGGGGATAGACTGAACCAACTATGGAGCATTACGTTGTCTTCCCGTATTTGAGCCAAGCAAGGCACCTAGGTATATCCCTATCCTAGACATAAATCAATTCAAGTGATATGCAAGAAAAAATCATGCTATTTATATTCCACGTTCTATCCTTCTATTTCTCTCCCGAGTTCAAAAGAAGACAATAAATTCATTCTAATGGTGGTCAAGCATCAAAATAGTAATCACAAGAATATAAGAACAACCAATATGATAAACAATTATGCCGAATCAAAATCACTAACAATCATTTTGTAAGTAAATATAATCCAAGAACGAGAAGTTTAACTCCACATAGACATAGAGCAATTACAACCAATCATTCAAAGAAAAGATGTAAAATAAATAGAAGAGAAGAAAAGATGAAACCTCAAATCAAAAGTTAATGTCTACATTGTATCCTCATCTCCTTAATAATTGTTCTTATGGACTATTTATAGATGTTGAAAATCCTAAATAAAATAATTGAGTCCAAAACAAATTAGGAACTCAAAACCAAAAGGAATTAGAATTACGCTTGAACTGTGAACCGCCTCAATTGTTTTCGTTGCTGCTTCCGTCGCTAGTGACACGTGGCGGGACTTCTACGCCAATTCAAATTATTTCCTTCAATGCACTTCATATATATATATTTATAAATATATATATATATATATATATATATATAAATAAATATATATATATATATATAAATAAATAATATTATATATTATTTTATTCAATTTAATCCATTAAACTGTCTGCTTGATTTCCTTCTTCAACCTTCCATATTTAATTCGTTTTAGCTCCAAATTTCTTCATCTTCACACCAATTTAATCCTACAAATAAAATATACTATTAAGCACAATCCATAAAATTCAGGCTAAAAAAGGACATATATAAATACTAAATGTGACGCAAATAATGATTTAAAATATATATTTTGGCCTCACATCAGTAACAATGGATGATATGGTTGTGGTAAGGTTAGTCACAAAATGAGAGATTCACTTTCACTTGCTATCAAGGGCATGGATGGTTGTCAGAGTACTCAACCTAGTGCTTCTTTAGGTCACCCTGCTTAGTAGGGTGCTTCATCTGATTCTTGTGGTAGTCAGGTCGGAACAAGTTTTATGCTCTCCAGACTCGAAATGATCAAGAGAGTTCTCCAGATGTTTTCATCGATATATTACAAGTTTTTCAGTTTGATATTTATGCATTGCTAGATCCAGGAGCTACATTGTCTCTTATGACTCTTTATGTCGCTGTAAAGTTTGATATCAGTCCTAAAGTCTTGTTAGAACCTTTCTCTCATTCCATTCATGTCGATGATTCTATTGTTGCTAAAAAGGTCTATAGAAATTGTCCGATCTCAATTTTTCAAAAAATCACCTCAGTTGATCTAGTAGAGTTAGATATGCTTGATTTCGATGTTATTCTTGATATGGATTGACTATGGGTGGCAATTGAGCGGGTTGGGTTAAATTTGGGTGGGTCAAAATAGGTCAAGACCCAACCTAACCCAAATTTGTTTTGGCCAAAATTGGTTGGGCCAAAATGGGCTAGTAACGGGTCATAACCCAACCCGCCCAATTTTTACTAAGTTTTAATAGCTTTATTTGTTATTTTATAAGCTTTTAGTACCTAATAAAATTATTATTTTTCTTTATTATAACTATATATAACATATAGAATAAAAAAAATTTAAAAAAAATTGACAAGATTTTTCAAAAATCAATTTAGGTTACATATCAACCCAACTTTTAATGGGTTGAAATGGGTTGGGTTGAGATGGGTTGAGCTAACTAACAGGCGGGTCAGTAACCAACTCAAACCTAATTGGGTTGGGTTTGATTTTGCCAAAACCCCTATGAGAAACACACTTCAGTAATGTGTGTAATACACTCCCTCTTTTATTTGCAAGAACCTTGTCACATGGCATTCTACATGAATAAAATATTCCACCTTGACAAAAATTAAATAAACTATTAATATTAGTTAAAAACTGAAGATTAAACTAACAAAAAAATTATATTTAAAAAAAAAATTAAAATATTTTTTTCACCCCACTCCATCATCTCCTCCCCCTCCCCCTCCCCCCACACAATCCCTCTGTCCTTTTATTTTGACCTCGGCCCCTTCCCCACTCCTTCCAAAAAAAGAAATTGATATTATTTTTTCAAAAAAAAAAAAAAAAATTCTACCCCACCCGTTGTTATTTTTTGTACATTTTTCTCATTTTGGGTTAGATGTGTACATATATTTTTAGAAAAAAATATTTTCTACTTGCGTATCGAATATAACAGAAATAAAAATTTTATTTTAAAAAAAGTCGCGCATAAAGTAAAAAAATACTTTTAAAGAAAATATATATGTAGAACTTTTTTTATTTTTTAAAAATTAAAATAATATCTAAATTATTATTTTAAGGGATTGGGGGAGAGGGGAGATGAAGTAAGATGTGTTTTAAAAAAACTTTATAAAAGAATTTTCTTTTAAAAAAAACTAAAATATTGGGATGAGGGAGTACGGTGAGAGGAAGAGGTGGAGTGGCGTAAGAAAAAAAAATTACATTTTATTTTATAATTTTTTTGGAGAATAGTAATACTTTAATCTTCAAATTTAACTAATACTAATAATTAATTTAATTTTTGTCAAGGTGAAATATTCTGTCCATGTGGAGTGTGATATAACAATTTTTTAAGGCTTAAGTTATAGACGATCACTTAAAGTAGTTTACATATTTCATTTGAACACATCAACTAAGACATATACCTATTGAACACCTACACAATAAAAAAAAATTGTACTTATTATTAAACTCTTTTTGTTGTCATGGAAAAGTGTGTAATACACACAAACATAGGCGCGTAAAAGGACAATTTTTTAGCCCCCAAAAAAAAAGGTTTTATATCTTCTTTTTTGTTACAAGAGATGCTCCCACCATCATTTTACCATTGCAACCATCCACGTCATCACCACCGACAACTCCTTCTGATTTTCATCCATTCTTCTTCTCCAATACACCACCTAAATTTTTCCATTAAATTGGTCGTCACCATCCACAAGTCTACCATCGTCAAATGACCTTAGTCTTTCAAATGACCAATTACACATTCAAATCTGGCAGCAGGTTTTTCGTCGGGGAAAATGGTATCACCGCTGCCACCATATATATATCTCCGTTCTTCATCTCTTTTGTCTAATCGAACCCAAACACAAATTAAATATAAATCTAAAAAGACAAAAGAAATGCAAAAAAAATTGGGAAGAAGATGAAGTGGGATGCCTTTTCTTTGACATGGAATGTACGTTAAGCAGAGGTCATGACATAAAGACACAAAAAAATTAAAATAACAAGTAACTAGTGATGGATTGTCTCTTCACTTTGATGTTCACTATTTCCTGCAAGACTAATACGAATTTGAAATTGTTGATGTAGTCAAACTCTAAAGAACACAAAATACAAGAAGAAGAAAAATGTTAATAAATATATATAAATTGGTGTTTTGAGGAAAAGAGTGAGATTTGAGCAGAGGTGTATCTAGGAATTCGTCAAGATGGGTGCACGAATACGAAAAAATGCATTTTAAATATAAATTTGATAAGTTTGACTTTTAGGTTCTTAATATGAACCATTAAATTTTAAAAATTATAGGTCCAAAATATATAATACTATTAGTTTTAAATTTTAATATATACACATTTGATTTAATTATATAAAAATCTTATAGTGCAAAGTTTTTTAGGAACTTCCAATGTAAGGCACTTGAAAATTTTGAAAGATTAAAGGAAAAAAACAAAAGAAAAATTAGTTGAAACGTCAAAAGTATAATCGTTAACCACTTGGGGGAGGTGTTATTTAAAAGGACAAGATAGATATAAGACTTAAATTTTTATCGTTACTTAGAGAGGTGCACTCAATCATTATTGTATTATTATATGATACTTTAAACGTGGATTCACACATCTATATTTAAATATTTTTTAAAAATATAACACTATTATATATGATCTAGAGAAGGGAGCATGGGTTCACGTGAACCCACGGCACCCCTCTAAATACGCCCCTGGATTTGAGGGAAATGGCAACAGTGTATGTGGTGTTTTGGTGGGGGAAGGGTTCTGGCAAAAGAAGAAAAAGAGAAGGAGGGGTATAATTTTTCTTTTTAATTCATTTTCTTAATTGTTATTCTAGCTCAATGTCACATGTCTTCTTTTGATTAGTACTATGGCATGTCATTCGCAAGTGTATACCCACATTCTCATTTTAGCTAATTGTCTAAAAAGTGTTCGGTAGGTAAAAAAAAATTAATTAGCTCAGGTGTTCAATTAAAACAAACCTAAGATGAGTTGTCTAAGTGAAATATGCGGAAAACTTTAAGTGGTTATCGATGACTTGAGCCATTTTTAAAAATAAAAGAGAGAGTGTAATAAAGAGAGAGGTGTGTTTCTCAAACTAATAAGTGATAGTTTAGGTATGAATTTCACACTCTCAACAGTTTGGGTATGAAACTCAAAAAAATAGATAATTTAGGTGTGTTTTTTATCCTTTATCTCTAAAAAAAAAAAAAAAAACTCACCTTTTGTGTACTCTTAAATGACAATTCTAAAGACTAAAAGATGAAAACCTTACAAAATTACAGTTTGCTTTATAGAGTTACATTATTGCATACAATGAAAAGATTATAAATTTATACAGGAAATTTCAAGTCTTTCTACGTTGGTTGGCTAGTACTATGACTTTACTTCCTTTTACATTAATTAATATCTATTTTTTTTATTTTCTTTATTATTTAAAATAAGACTCTTAACAAATTTTAGTCTGTTTTGTAAGAAACATTTAACTACATTGGTGTGATTAAGTTTTGAGATTAACTTCTATCCAAGAAAAATTACACTGTCAGTTTATTTTTAGAAATAGTTGAGAGAAATAAGTATTTCTAAAAATGAACCGACCATGTAATTTTCTTGTCCACTATGAGTGGATAGAAGTTAATGTCTTAAAAAAATTTAGTTAAAAGTTGTAGCAAGAAATAACAAAGAATAAGTCAAATAGAATAAAAGGAAATGTCATGTTTTTTTCCAACGAAAATTGAATGATTATAAAAAGTTTATGTAAACATTCCATTAGCTATCCGTATAATGGTGCTAAAATGGAGGATGGTTGTATGGTTGTTCAAATCAGTGAAGAGGAAGAAGACATAAGGGAGAAAAATTGCAAGTTTAACCGGAAGATCAAGATCGAGAAGAAGAAAGAGTTGTACATACGTCACTCACCCTCTTTACCTTCTTCTCGATTCTTGTTTCTTTCGATTTGAAAAAGATAATCATTTTTGTAATTTCTAACAATAATTTCAGTTGTGTGGCAGATCATCTAAGGTGTGTGTTTAGGCAAATGCAAAAGATGTGTATACTCATCATACCTTAAAATGCATGTTCAATATCATTCATGTGTTTGTTTTTTTTTTTTTTTTTGCATCATTCAGGTTATAACTTAATGGCACCAAGCAAACTTAGAAAAGCAATTGGGGCTGTGAAGGACCAAACAAGCATAAGTCTAGCTAAGGTAGGAGGAAGCAACTGTTTGTCCGACCTAGAAGTTGCGATTGTTAAGGCTACTAGACACCAAGAGTACCCGCCTGAGGAGAGGCACATTCGAGAGATTCTAAGCTTGACTGCTTATTCTCGAGCCAATATTGGTGCTTGTGTTGATAACATTTCGAGACGTCTTGGAAAGACAAAGAATTGGGTTGTGGCGCTCAAGTCAATAATGTTGATCCATAGATTGCTATCCGATGGCGATCCCTCCTATGAGCAGGAGATTTTCTTTGCCACAAGACAAGGAACAAGGCTTCTTAACATGTCTGAGTTTCGAGATACCAGATCGAATTCATGGGACTATTCTTCACTTGTTCGTACCTATTCTTTGTACCTTGATGAACAACTTGAGTATAGGATGCAGAGTAGGCGTGGAAAGGGCAGTGCCTACGCCTATGATGAAGATTTAGACAATGTTGATCCTGAAACTGTCGTGGTGAAACAACCCAGTCCGTTGAGCGAAATGAAGAATGAGCACATTTTCTCAAGGATGCAATATCTCGTCCAACTTCTTGACCGGTTTTTAGCTTGTAAACCCGCAGGTTTGCATTCTATTTTAATATTTTTAAACTATTTAGTGAAATATTTTAAAAAGATTCTAATTTTTGTTTGTCATTCTATAAGAGCAGGTTTGGCAAGGACCAACAGAACTGTATTTGTGGCTCTATATCCACTTGTAAATGAGAGTTTCCAGATATATTATCAAATAACAGAAATAATAACTATCTTGATTGATAAGTTCCATGAACTATCAATTCCCGACTCTGTCAAGGTTCACGAGATCTTCTGTCGTATTAACAAACAATACGTTGATCTTGAACAGTTCTACGATTGGTGTAAAACAGTTGGAATTGGACGATCTTCTGAATATCCAGATATTGAGAATATTCCACAAAAGAAACTTGACCTTATCGATGATTTTATACGGGAGAAGTCCATATTGGGACAGAATGGGAATACAATGCGTTATGAACCTAAAATTGAGCTGGTTGAAAAAATTCAAGAGCCAGAACCAGAACCAGAACAGGCGATGAATGAAATAAAGGCATTACCACCACCAGAGGGAATTCCTGAAGAAATAAAGGAAGAGAAACCCGAAGAAGAAGAAAATAAAGAGGTGGTGAAAACCCAAGACGTAGCTGACTTTTTGAACTTGGGTGAAAATGCATTAACTATGGAAGAACATGGAGATCAATTGGCTGTAGCACTCTTTGATGGTGGTGGTGGTCCAGCAACTGATGGTCCTTCAACAACTACTTCACCATGGGAAGCGTTCAACAATTCAGGGGATTGGGAAACAGCACTTGTTCAGCACACGAGCCATTTGTCAAACCAGAAGGCTTCCCTTCCTGGAGGTTTCAACACCTTAATGCTAGATGGAATGTATCAACAAGGAGCAGTAGCTCAAGTGGTAGCCACCTCAGGTGTTGTAGCTACTGGAAGTGCTAGCAGTGTCGCGCTTGGATCAGCTGGTCGGCCAGCAATGCTAGCCTTGCCTGCACCTCCATCAGCAGACGGTGGAGCTCAGAGTACAGCCGGTACAACCACTGATCCTTTTGCAGCATCACTAGCAATAGCTCCACCATCATATGTTCAAATGTCAGAAATGGAAAAGAAGCAGAGACTATTAGTAGATGAGCAAGTAATGTGGCAACAATATCAAAAGGATGGAATGCAAGGACAAGTAGGATTAGCAAGGACGACACAATCAAACCCTTATGCATACAACACAGGAGGTTACACACAAACCTTCTAGCTAGAGGTTCCCTAAATTAATTAGAACGTCTCCCTAAGAAAATTGTAAGGAGCAAAAGAGGCCTGGCGAAGACTATTATTTAATCAAGTCTCTTATTTGGCAGCTCCACGAATTAGGGAATTTAGCTACAATTTTGTTTAAATATGTCACTACGTGTTAGAGAAGATTCATATCAGAGTACAGAATGTAATAAATTCCAACTTTGGTTTTCCTCTTTTTACTTTCTACAGTTAGCTCTGAAGAGATTATTCAAGCATCATATATATAAATGACAAGTAAAGACTTATCACTAACGGCAATTGTAGTGGTTAGTAAATTTGAAAGGTACAACCGTACAAGCGACCAACTTTAAGCACTCCTAACACAAAGGCATTTAAGGGATTTTTTATATTAAAATTTAAATATTGAAGTGCATGATAATTAATAAGCATAAAGTGGAGAAAGTGATGTTATATATTCTTTGTAACTTATGTAACCATAATGACACGTTCTCCTTATTATCTTCTATTAATTGCCCCACTACTTTTCAAATTATTATCCACATTTTTTACATTTATTTGTGGGGGAAATTGGACACATATATATAAAGAATGTTTCCTTCCTTGTGTTGGAATACATGAAAAAGATGAGAAGTTATATACTCCTTCCGTTTTAAAAAGAATGACCTCCTTTCTTTTTTTAGTTTGTTTAAAAAATGGAAAAGGGTCAAAATTGCCCCTGAACTATGCGAAATAGACCATTTATATCCTTAGTTACATTTTAGGATCAAAAATGTTTTTGCCGTTACCCTAAGAGACCACAAATACCCTTAAGACTTAACAAAAGTGATTTGGCAAGCCACATGACACTAATTCCGCCACATAAGCTTGCCAATTAGGATACCCACTAAATTTTTTGACCCAATTAATAATTCAACCCTAACCCATTTTTGCTAGACCCAACCCACTAAATTTAGGAGGAAAACATCATCTTTTTCACCTCATTCCATTTTCACTATTCAATTCACCTTTTGTTATTTTGTTAAAGGAAGAAAACTTGAAGCATAGCGTGGATGACATGATGAAATTTAGTCATTTGTTCTTATTTACATTTGTGGTATGAAGAGCTTATGCTAAAATAGTAGTCTCTATCGTGACCAGAGAATATTTACATTAAATTATGTTGCTTCCTCTTGTTGTTGGACATAACTAACTGGATTCAACAATTATATTGTAGATACAGAATCTGAAATAGATATGCAGAACCCGAAACTATATGCCCTTGAGGTAGAAGAGGCAGGTCATGCGATATTTGCAGCATCCCGATTACTTACAAGACTGCTGGATCCTGGAGTTTGAGCAATTCTGTCATAAAGTAAATGCATCTCATTTCACAAAATTATTGCAGAAGGTTCTGATATCTCACATCCCTCTATATCACATAGACTGGGTTGTTGCCTGTCTTGTGAAACTCAGCTATCTCTCTGCCTGTGTTTCTGGTTCTGAATAGTGAAAATGGAATGAGGTGAAAAATATGATGTTTCCCTCCTAAATTTAGTGGGTGGGTCTAGTAAAAATGGGTTAGAGTTGAATTATTAATTGGGTCAAAACTTTTAGTGGGCATCCTAGTTGGCAAGCCTATTGTAACGACCCGAGAGCACCCCCTAGTCGTAACACGGCGTACTCGACCCCTCGGAGGTCTTATACAAGCCCTTAGCATATCATGAACATTAAAGCATATGAAAATAGCAGAAAATTTAAAACTTTTCTTTACAATCGAAGTCTTCATAAAATAAGAGAGAGTCTATGACACTATGTCTCAAACCATCTATAACACTTAGAATAACAACTCTTTCATAACAACTTAGGGACACGACCCTTACATAATAATTACTAGGGACACGGCCCTTACACAAGTCTAAAGACATAATGGCATAAGTGTATGAGGTAGGTACATCCTCGAAACTATGAGGACTCCCCAAGTCTTCATTCCCAAGCTCCTTAGAAACCTAACTTCCAAGCATAAGACATCACATCACCAAACCCTACACT
>JAJOOO010022197.1:0-15003 GCA_029582685.1 Solanum piurae
TTAATTATGATTTAGCTTCCGCATCAGTTTGTTATCTTTAGTATGCTCATGATCATGCCAGCAGGGTTAGCTTGGGATCACTTGTGGTCCTAGGTCCCGTGTCCGCGTCTCGGGGGTAGTCTCGGGGCGTGACAGTAAATGAGTTCAGACAACTCAAAATCCTTAAAAACCATGTATGCCAACATGGGTAAATGATTATATTTTTTTCCTGAATCCTTAGTACCTTTGGGCAGAGCTTAGTGGATTCACTTAGTTGAGGTGTTTTATACCCCGGTAAGATATAAGACAGTTCAGGCAGCGTAGGCAAAACGTTGTATCATCACGTAGCTCATAGTGATGGTTATCGGTTAGAGAATCTACCAAAAAGAGTTAAAAGTGTATTTTTATTATATCACTTAATATGTTGGGTTCAGAGATGAGTAAGTATTTTTGTAAAGTTTTAATGATTTCACTTCTTTATTTTTTTACATTCAGTTGAGTATATATCTATATCTACTGCAGGCCTTTCATTCAGTTATTTGTTATTCAGCTATATTACATACTCGTACATTCAATGCATTGATGTCATTCAACTTGCATATTGTAATGATGCAGATACATGTTCTTAGGATCCTCAACAAGAGTCCGTTGAGATCACTTCATCTTCTCGTCAACTTTTGAGTAAGACCTCCTAGCTTCTAAAGGACTCTAGTTTTATGAGTTGTTAGTAGTAGTTCCCTTGAGGAGTCGTGGGTCTTGTCTTGACACTCATCTTTGTATAGTAGAGGCTTCATAGATAGATAATTTTGGAGTCATTAAAAACTTATGTTTCATACTCAGTATATTCAGCGAAGTTTTGAGATTTAGTAAACTATTTTTAAACGTTTCTTTCAATTTGATGCTTATGTATGCTTTTGTTAGTCTTTGGCTTGTAGTCAGCCAAAATGAGGGTTCGCTTGGAGGCCAACAATGGTTCTCGAGTGTCAGCCATGTCTAGGGTGTAGGGTCAGGGCATGACAACTAATGACAAAAGTAAATCAAGAAACAAGTTTGCTTGTAATGATTTTAACCATGACAATGATGATATATATTTCTCCTTACATGAGATTTCACCACACAAACAATATATAAAATATGTGATAGTATCCAATGTTAATTGTGAGTTTTGGTGAGCTAATGTGCTATTGTCCGAAAAATAAAATTGCTCATGCTAGTGAAATTGTAGTAAGTCTCGAAAGGAACTTATTAAGTTTCAAAGAAATAGTCAAAGAGAATATATATTTATATACATATAGTGAGACTATAAAATATGGAAAGATTTAATATATTTATATTACTACACTCAGAGTGGGTTATAAATATTTATGAGAAAGATTACCTATATTTTTCATGTTGTTTGTGGTAACTAAATATGGACCCGATGATGGAATCACATGCAAAATAAACTAGAAGTTTACTAACATAAATATCAATTGGCATGGCTGGTTGACCATCTTTATTCAAATACGATGTGAAAGTAATTGAGAATTCATGTGGTTATATATTAAAGAAATAATAACATCTTCAAGAACTCTCTTGTGTTGTTTGTTATCATGGTAAAGTTATCATTATACCAGTGAATGATGAAATTTGATTTGCTGAATTTTTGAAATGTATGAAAAGGTGAATATATTCCACGCCCTAAGGCTACACCTAGGATGTAAACATGGGACTTAGGATCTTGAGTGACCCCAAGCTAACCCTGCTGGCATATCATAAGCATACTAATATAACTAAAATAAGATAATTTTGTGGAGAAACTTAAAACATAACATAAAGGGGAAAATGATGGGGAATACTCATTCTAAATCTGAATATATAAAACTGAGTTTAATGACAACTTAAAGATCAAACTCAACTAAAACTGAATCTAACTATGTGTGAATAAAAACCTCTAACTTGCTAGAGATGTTGAGACATGCCTCCAGCTAACTCTAGCAAAACCGAAACTGAAAGACTGAATGTAAAAAGGGAAACTTGTCTATAGTCCTCGAAGAATGAGGACTCACCACTAAAACTGCTGAAATGGAGATTGGTAACCGATCTATGTGTGATCTGAATGTTGAGGACTTGAACCTATATCACGAGAAGATATAGCGCAGAGTATGCGTCAGAACTTGAAAGGTACTGAGCATGCATAATAGAATCAAGCTGAACAATATATACATAATTAAAAAAAGCAATAAGAACAATGATAATATCTGAACTGAATGTAAATGCTGAAATATAATGAATACTGAGCTAACTAAATGCACTAACCAAGTATAAACATGCTGAGACTAAATACTGAACTATAATTGATAACATGGTTAATACACTAGAGTCTGACTGTGAGAGCTACTATTAACCGACATAAAACCATGAGAGTTATTCGTGGAGTCCGATGTAACGCCCCATCGAGAGGACCCAATATACCTTACCATGGTATAGAGGCATGACTGGCGTGATCACTAAATATGTTGCCCACAGAGGGGACTTATCCTACAGGGGGAACGTAGTTCTGGGACTATGAGGGTGAATGACCCTTAGTCCACTCAGTATTAAGCCTACTCCCAACTGATTATCTAAGTAACACGTCATAACTGAATTTCTGTAAATACTGAATAGCTTAAAATACTGACATGCTAACTGAAAATGCATTATTAATGAACTGATAATGAAACATTATTAACTGGAGCATGTATAACTGAATAAACTGACCTAACAAGTGTAATTCATGAACTAAACGAATCTACACAACTAGGGTTCAGAGTTTCCTACAAGAACTAAGAAACAATTCCATGAAAATATGAATATCTGATTTGGATTAGTCTAACAGCTGAATCACAACATAAATCTGAAGTTCTAGAAACCCTAGGTCTAAATATGATATAGAGAATCAAGAATCTAACTGAATTCTATGGACCTAATGGGTGAAAGGAACCCACTAGTGAAATCCCACATACCTGGTGACAAATTTCACGGAGAAATCTTTTGAATTCGGGGATGAAACTGGAGAAAACCTTATTGTGTTCTTGGAGAGGATTGGTCGACTCTTTCTCCCTTCTCTCATTCAACTTGACGATTTTTTGCAGAATGAGTTGACTAGGGTAAAGTCTAATTGAGTTACTAGGCTAAAATTGACTAAAACGACATAGTTTAGGTGTCCAACGCATAGGGAAAAGACCAAAACGACCCTGACTTAAAAGCTGTCGGGGCCAACCGATGGTCCGTAGACTGACCCACGGTCCGTCCTGTCAAGCGTCGTTGGCTTCAGAGAATAGAAATTTGGGGGTCTAAACCACAGACCTAGACCACGTACCGTAATTCCATCTATGGTTTGTAGGTCCCGGCATAGGTCTACCCTTAGCCAAATTTTCTGGGCTTTCTGGGGAGAGGCTGTAGGTGGCCATCCACGGACCCCACCAATGGTCCATGGGTCACCCTACGGTCCATGGGTGGTGCTTGTCAGTGGCACCTACAACTTCTCGAATCTGCATTCTAGTTTGTCTAGGATATGGGGTGTTACATTATCTCCCCCTTGGGAACATTCGTCCTCGAATGAAGACTAAACTAGCTGAGAAAAAATGGAGGGAAAGAGCTGCAAACCCTACCACTAAGTACTGGAAACCGAAATCTGACTCAACTAAGTTCCCAAAATATGCAAATACGTTGAAAATGCAGTTATAACTGAAGAAACAAGATACCAAGACTGAATTTATGCATGAGTAACTGAAAGATTGGAGAGGAACTATTACCTCAAGCTGGAATGGAATCGAAAGGAAAGAGATAAGGATACTTGGCCTTCATGGCTGCTTCTGCTTCCAAAGTAGCTCCCTCTACGAACTGACTCCTCCACAAAACGTTAACTGAAGCGACTTTTTTGTTCCTCAACCTTCGAACCTGACGATCAAGAATTTCAACCGGCACATCCTCATAAGTGAGACTATCCTTTACAGCCATACTTTCCAATGTCTGGATCACCCACACACTTTTTCAACAACGAAACATGAAAGACTAGATGCACTGCTGCTAGTTTTGCTGGCAACTCTAACTCATAAGCCACTTTACCAACTCTTTTCAAGATCCTGTAAGGGCCTACATATCTAGTACTGAGCTTCCCTTTCTTGCCAAACCTCATCACCCCTTTCATAGGTGACACTTTCAGGAAAACCCAATCATCAATTTGGAACTCCAAGTCCCTTTTCCTTACATCTGCATAGGACTTTTGGCGACTCTGGGTTGTCTTAAGTCTATCTCTAATGAGCTAAACTTTTTCCATAGCATCATGAACCGAATTTGGCCCTATCAAGGTTTCTTTACCTACTTCAAAACAACCAACTAGAGATCTGCACCTACGCTCGTACAATGCCTCATAAGGGGCCATTTGAATGCTGGAATGGTAGCTATTATTGTAGGCAAACTCTATAAGAGGAAGGTGATCATCACAACTACCCTTGAAATTGATCACGCAAGCTCTTAACATGTCCTCTAAGGTCTAAATGGAACACTCTGTCTGACCATCCGTCTGGGGATGAAATGTTGTCCTGAGATTAACCTAGGTACCAAGACCTTTCTGAAACAACTTACAAAAAAGAGAGGTAAACTAAGGATCTCTATCTAAGATGATAGACAAAGGAACCCCATGCAAACTGATCATCAATGTAAAGCTTGGCGTAGTCCTCCGCCGAATCTGTAGTCTTGACAGCCAAAAAGTGAGCAGACTTAGTAACTCTGTCAATTATCACCCAAATGGAGTCATGTTGTCTGCGAGTACGAGGTAAACATGTAATGAAGTCCATGTTTATCACTTTCCACTTCCATGTAGGGATGTTGATCTCTTGAGTCATACCTCCTGGTTTATGATGTTCTACCTTCACATACTGGCAATTTGGGCACTTAGCCACAAAATCTGCTATATCCCTTTTCATGCGATTCCACCAAAAGACTTCCCACAAATCATGGTTCATCTTAGTGGCGCTTGGATGAATAGAATACTTCGAGTTATGGGCTTCTGTAAGGATATGTTGTCTCAACTCACCCACCTTAGGGACACATAAACGACCCTGATAGCGAAGCACACCATCTCCCCCTTGGGGAAAAACCTCAACATTCTGCTGATGAAATGCACCCTTCAATTGAAACAATATAGGATCACTGTCTTGTCTTTCCTTAACCTCCACTGCCAATGAAGATTCTGACCCATTCTGAACTGTTACACCACCATCTGATATGCTCATAAGGCGAACTCCCGGGCGAGCAAGCCTGTGAACATCTTTTGCTAGCTCTTTCCTTTCTTCCTCAACATGTGCAACACTACCTATAGATAGTCTACTAAGAGCATCTGCTACTATATTCTCCTTACCAAGATGGTAAAGCACATTCATATCATAGTCTTTGAGGAACTCAAGCCATCTCCTATTGCGAAGATTCAACTCTTTCTGGGTGAACACATATTGAAGGCTCTTATGGTATGTGAACACCATATAAGTAATGTCTCCAAATCTTAAGGGAAAATATTACGGCTGCAAGCTCAATATCATGAGTCGGATAGTTCTTCTCATGCACCTTAAGTTGTCTAGAAGCATATGATATAACCTTACCTCACTGCATCAACACATAACCTAGGCTGACTCTGGATGCATCACAATAGATCATATAACCGTTTGAACCCTCTGGTAGAGTCAAAACAGGAGTTGTAGTCAACCTAGTTTTCAATTCTGAGAAGCTCTTTTCACAGTCATCTAACCATTGGAACTTAACCTTTTTGTGAGTCAACTTAGTCAATGGAGAAGCTATGGATGAAAATCCTTCCACGAACCTTCTGTAATAACCATCCAAACCCAAGAAACTTCTGATATCTATAGGAGAGGTATGTCTGGGCCATTGTTTCACTGCGTCTATCTTCTCAGAATCCACTCGGATCCCTTTGCTAGAGACTATATGGCCAAGGAAAGCAACATATTGCAACCAAAACTCATATTTGCTAAACTTAGCGAATAACTGGCGATCTTTAAGAGTTTGCAGGACAACCCTCAAATGAGTCACATGTTCTTCCTCATTCCTAGAGTAAATGAGGATATCATCAATAAAGACGATAACGAACAAGTCCAAATACTGCTGGAACACCCTGTTCATCAAATTTATGAAAGCTGCAAGAGCATTGGTTAGTCCAAATGAAATAACTACAAATTTATAATGACCATACCGAGGTTTGAAGGTTGTTTTTGGGATATCACTATCTCTGACTCTGAGCTAATGATAACCGGATCTGAGGTGTATCTTTGAAAAATGACTAGCACCCTGAAGTTGGTCGAACAAGTCATCAATTCAGAGGATAGGGTACTTATTCTTGATGGTGACTTTGTTCAACTGCTGATAGTCAATGCACATCCTGAGAGACCCATCTTTCTTTTTCACGAACAACACTGGTGCACCCCATGGGGAATTACTGGGTCTGATGAAGCCCTTATATAGAAGGTCTTTCAACTACTCTTTCAATTCATTAAGCTCAGCTAGAGCCATTCTGTAAGGAGGAACAGAAATAGGCTGGGAATCTGGAAGGAGATCAATTCCAAAGTCGATTTCCCTTTTGGGAGGAACTCTGGGAAGATCTTCTGGGGAACTCATTAACTACTGGAACTGACTCAAGAGTTAGGGTTTCGGAGCTTGAATCCTTAACCTGAACTAGATGATAGAGATACCCTTTAGAGATCATCTTTCTGGCCTTAAGGTAAGAAATGAATCAACCCATAGGCACTGAGCTACTACCCTTCCATTCTAAGATTGGCTTGTCTAGAAGCTGGAAACGAATGATACTAGCTCTACAATCGACTGAGGCATAACAAGAATGTAACCAATCCATTCCAAGAATGACATCGAAGTCTACCATTTTTAACTCTACAAGATTTGTTGAGGTGACTTTCTAAGAGACTGTGACAAGGCAATTTTTGTATACCCATTTAGCTATAACTAGGTCACCGACTGGAGAAGAGACTTAGAAGGGTTCTGAGAGAGTTTCTGGACTGACACCGAAGTTGACTGCAATATATGGAGTTACAAAGGAAAGAGTAGCCCCTAGATATAACAAAGAATAAATATCTAAATGAAAGACTCGCAACATACCAGTAACCACATCAAGAGAATCTTCTTGGTCTTGGCGAGCCTGGAGAGCATACAACATGTTCTGGCACTGACCGCCATCTATACTAAATGAGTTACCCTACTGAGTCAAGTGACCTGCTGGTGTTGCTGAAGTTATAGATTGAACCCTACCATTGTTACCTCTTTGTCCCTGTTTAGAAGAAGGGAAATTCCTTAACTTGTGACCAGTCTGACCACACCCAAAACATCCATCCTTCCTTGCAAGACACTTTCCCGGATGGTTCTTACCACACTTTGGACAAGTTGGGTAGGTTCTAGTACCTAAAACACTCCCCTGAGACTTAGAGCCTGATTCCCTACCTTTCTGACCATGTCAAAACTTGGAGGATAAAACACTAACTAATAAAGGTGCTGGAGCTGAAGATTTTTGCTGAAACTATAGGCGATTTCCACCACCCAATTTCTACTGAGAATACTCATAGTTGCATGTCCTAGCCTTTTTGTTGTCCTTAGCATGTTCCCTAAGCTTATCTCCCTCAACCTACTGAGCATGAGTCATGAGCCTAGATATGTTCATATCTTCCAACAACATAGCATTTCTACACTCTGTTCTTACCAAGTCAGATACCCCAAATAGAAACTTACTCATCTGAGCCCTAGAATCGGCAACCATGTGTGGAGCATACTTGAAGAGTTGGGTGAACTTAAGTCTATACTCTTGGACTATCATGGAACCTTGCCTCAAATTCATGAAATTCTGAGCCTTAGCCTCTCTCAACTCTCTTGGAAAGAACTTGTCCAGAAAAGCTCCAGTAAATTACTCCCAAGTCACAGAAGCTGAATTCTCACCCATGTTATCTTTCTACTGTGAAAACCAAATGTGAGCCACATCCTTGAGCTGGTAGGACGCCAACTCTACCCTATTATTTCCTCTCACTTGCATTACTCCAAAGATTTTCTTGACCTCATCAATGAAGTTCTGGGGATCCTCACCAACTTGCGACCCTAGAAACACAGGTGGATTCATCCTAACAAAATCATGGACCCTAGTTGTCATTGCTTCACCACTAACATTTGCAGGAACTAGAACCTGCTGATTGTTCTAGTTAGCTACACTCTAGGCCAATAGTTGAATGGCATTCCAAAACTCTGCATTTGAAACTTCCTGATCTAGGACTAGAGGAACTGTGTTAGCGTTGTGTGCATTAACATTCCTAGGGTAAGCTCTACGATGAGGCATGAACTAAAACGCATAACGTCGAGCTAGAAAAGAAGATCATACCACGCATGACAAAAATATCAAGAAAGTGAAGTTTTTCCTAAAACACTTCGTAGCCTCCCCCTCATAAATGTGGTGCGATTCACACTCATGAAAGGGACTCTACTTAGTGCAGCTTTTCAGACATCCTAGGACTCTTAAACCTAATGCTCTGATACCAACTTTGTCACACCCCGAGGCTACCCTCAAAACATAAACACGATAATTAGGATCACGAGTGACCCCAAGCTAACCCTACTGGCATATCATAAGCATACTAAGATAACTGAAATAAGATAATTATGTGTGGAAGCTTAAAACATAACATAAAGGGGGAAATGATGGGGAATACCCATTCTAAATCTGAATATATAAAATGAGTTTAATGACAACTGAAAGATCAAACTCAACTAAAACTAAATCTAACTATGTCTGAATAAAAGCCTCTAACTGACTAGAGATGTTGGGGCATGCACCAAGTTAACTCTAGCAAAACTAAAACTGAAAAACTGAATGTAAAAAGGGAAACATGTCTATAGTCCTCAAAGAATTAGGACTCACCACTGATATTGCTGAACTGGCGATCAGGAACCGATCTATGCGTGATGTGAATGCTGAGGACCTGAACCTATATCACGAGAAGATATAGTGCAGAGTATGCGTCAGAACTTGAAAGGTACTGAGCATGCAGGATAGAATCAAGCTGAATAATATATACATAATTAAAAAAAGCAATAAGAGCAATGATAATATCTTAAATGAATGTAAATGCTGAAATATACTGAATACTAAGCTAACTGAATGCAGTGACCAAGTATAAACATGTTGAGACTGAATACTGAACTATAATTGATAACCTGGTCAATACACTAGAGTCTGACTGTGGGAGCTACTATTAACCGACATAAAACCATGAGAGCTATCCGTGGAGTCCGATGTATCGCCCTATCGAGAGGACCCAATATACCTTGCCAGGGTATAGAGGTAGGACTGGCGTGATCAGTAAATATGTTTCCCATAGAGGGGACTTATCCTACGGGAGCACGTAGTTCTGGGACTATGAGGGCGACTGACCCTTAATCCACTCGATATTAAGCCTACTCCCAACTAATTATGTAAGTAACACATTATAACTGAATTTCTGTAAATACTGAATAGCTCAAAATATTAACATACCAACTGAAAATGCAACATTAATGAACTGATAATGAAACATTCTTAACTAAGAATGTATAACTGAATAAACTGACCTAACAAGTGTAATTCATGAACTAAATGAATCTACACAAGTAAGGTTCTGAGTTTCATGCAAGAACTAAGCAACAATTCCACAAAAACATGATAATCTGATTTGAATTAGTCTAAGAGCTGAATCACAACATAAATTTGAAGTTTGAGAAACCCTAGGTCTAAACATGATATAGAGAATCTAGAATCTGACTGAATTCTAGGGACCTAATGGGTGAAAGGAAACCACTAGTGAAATCTCACATACCTGGTGATGAATTTCACGGAGAAATCTTTCGGTTTCAGAGCTGAAACTAGAGGAAACCTTGTTGCATTCTTGGAGAGGATTGGTCGACTTTTTCTCCCTTTTCTCGTTCAACTTGATAATTGTTTGGAGAATTAGTTTACGAGGGTAAAGTCTACTTAAGTTACTAGGATAAAACTTACTAAAAAGATGTAGCTTAGGGGTTAAACGACATAGTTTAGGTGTCCAATGCATAGGGAAAAGATCAAAACGACCCTGACTTAAAAGTTATCGGGGCTGTAACACCTCGGAAACTAGTAGGCTAAACTAGATCTTGACGTAAGGGTTAGAGTCGTGAATAACTCCCCGTACTTAAAGTGAAGATTTTTAGGTTAGAACGTCAAGGTACAACCCCTCAAGGACCAACCAAGGGGCCTTGAGGAGGACCCTAGAATCTGCCCCAAAAATAGTAGACCTACGGAGGGACCCACGCCCCATAGGTTAGGGGTCATGGGTCAGGGTCCCAAAAGCAGACCCCAGCCAATCAACCCATGATTGACCAGCACTCCCCATGGGTCCACCCATGGGCCGTGGGCGTGGTCTCGTGGGTGAGGCATTGGGTAGTTTTAAACAATTAAGTGAGGGATTAATGGAACTTTCCGAAATTAATTAAGTATTAAGTTTATACCCTTAATTAATTCATCCTAAATCATTATTTCTAAAACCCCAAAAGAAACCCAATTCTCTCTCAAAAATCCTTTCTCTAGAAAGAAGAAGAATAAGAAGAGGATCAAGCTAGGTCAAGTCAATACTCCATTGTTTCAAGCTTGCTAGGCTTTATAATCAAGGTATGATGGCTTATTCATTCATGGACACCCTTCATCCATGAACCCCCCATGTTTCCCCCAACTGTGAAGGTGAATCCCCAATTTTAGTTAGGGTTCCTTTCTATATTGTGTGTATTGTTGTATGTTGATCGAATTGAGTGAAAAATAATTATTTATGATTTTTTTATGATGAAATTACATATTTTTAGTATGATTATACATGTATTCTTGATTAACCTAAGATTCTAGGGTGAAATTGATATAGTTTGGTTTTATGCCATGAAAAGGGAAATTGAGGGCTTAGATGTGACTTTCTAAGATTGATGAATTACTTTATGAATTGCTTGATATTAGAGCACCTAGATATGAATTGCTTAAAAGTAAATTATATAGACATGAATTGAATGTGATTAGGGCGTGTATGATAAATCATGATGTGTGGTGATTGAGATTGAGTTTATATGATGATATATGATTAGAATTGCTTAAGAATGAAGCATGTGGTTAGATTGTCTTGAGAATTTGGCATATATGATGATCATGTGAAGTATTTCTTGAGAGTAAGGCTTGTAGTATGAATGTGATTTCTAGGGCTTTGAGGGTAAAAGCTAATACGAATGAACTAGGAATGTTAAGGCTTTAAGAGTGAAGCTATTATGTATGTTGTTTTGTATATGATATTATGGTGGAAGAAGTTTACCCACATGACCTATATTATGAGTATATGAGATTACGCATGTAGTGATTTGATTACTTGAATTGTAATTATATCCATGTCTAATGTAGTCATTCTAAATGTGTTGGTTTAATATGAGCTTTGACCCTTGAAAGGAAAATATATGATATTATGCATATTTTATGAAGGTTATGTATATGCTTTAAGAACATTTTGAGAGTAAAGTGATTATGACTATGATGTAATTGTGGTGTTGTTGAAAGTTTATTCTCACATACACACTTATGCATAACTATGAATGAAGTGTCCATGATTTTGATAATGTTGTTGTGTTGATTGAAAGGCTATTCTCATGAACACATAATGAACATGATGTGAAAGGTTTTCTCACATGATAAAAATTCTAGGTTGAAAGGCTTTCTCACCTAATTGAATCTAATGTTAAATGTAGACATGGAAGGTGAAAGGATATTTTCACGCATGATCTAAGAGCTATCCTAATGAACTCTTTTGGATTGATTGTCAAGGAAATCCTTCCATAAGACATGAATCAAGTTATGACTTAATAAGTACTCCGTGGGAATTATGCTTAGCACCGAGTGGATATTGATGTGAGATGGGAACTCTTCCGTGAGAAATGTCGGGTTCCTTGAAGCAATCTCTTGGATGGAAGTTCTTCCGTGAGAAAGGTCGGGTTTCTAGTAGCAATCTCCTTATCCCATAAACTACGTGCCTCCATAGGATAATTAGCTAGTGGATCCACCTAAAGCTAACAAATGATGGTCTTACCTTAGGCAAGTAGGACAACCCTTTTCGGTGTGGGTAACACCAGATTCCATGTAGGCTCACATGGTCTATGTCGGTTAAGGCAAATTCCCACAAGGTCAAGTCTAGTATGAACTATAGTTACCCAAGAATCTTTACTTAGCATGGGTGAGATTTATGGGGTCTCATTCATGCATTGCACAAGTATGCTTTAAGGGTAGTTATGGTATGTTCCTCTTATGTTATGATGGTCTATGTAATGATGTATGCTTGACTTTGATTGTTGCTATAAGTTGCTTTCATTTATATGTTTGACTAAAGGTGAAGGTTCCCTTGTTTATGACAAAGAAGCTAAGGATGAGTTCAAAAGGTGATGAATATGAATAAGGACCTAAAGTGACTTGCTTAGCATGGGTGGGATTATGGAGTCTTATCCATGCATTGCACAAGCTTGCCTTGAGGTGGCTTATGAAGTGTTTCTCTTATATTATGTTAAACTAGATGCATTGATTATGCCTATGACTATGTTGTTATTTCTTATGCTTATAGCCTATGCCTTATGATGATGTCTCTTATGTTCATAACTTATGTTATTGTCTCTTATGATTATGGTATATGTCTTATGTTGACTAATGCCTCTTATATGCTTATGTTGATGATTTATGCTAGCCATCATATTTTATACATTATTGTACTAACACATACTTTTGCCTACATTCTTATCAAATGTAGGGTTCGGCAGTATTGACTTCCATTCTCGTGGCTAGGTTCATAGTAGATCAACAAGAGAATCTTTGGTGAGTCCTCATAGCATTGAGGACTTGATCACCTTTTCCTTTTATGTCTTTCTTTTTATGTTTAGAATTTTTTAAGGGTTGTGTCCCTAACTCTTTTCAAGTATTAGATGGTTTGAGACAAGTTTAATAGACTTCCGCTTCATTTTTTGAGACTTCGATTGTATTGAAAAATGTTTTAAAATTCCGCACCATTTTCTATTATCTTATGTTATGATACTCTAAGAGGCTTGTATGAGACTTTTCGGAGTCTTGTACTCCATGTCACATCTAGGGGGTACCCCTGGGTCGTGACAGGGGCCAACCGACGGACTGACCCACGGTTCATCCTGTCAACCGTCGTTGGCTTCAGAGAATGGAAATCTGGGGGTCTGAACCACGGACTATGGTCCCACCTACGGTCCATAGGTCCTGGCGTGGGTCTATCCTTAGCTAAATTTTCTGGGCTTTCTAGGGAGGGGCTGCAGGTGGCCATCCACGGACCCCACCTACGGTCCATGAGTCACTCTATGGTCTGTGGGTGGTGCCCGTCGGTGGCACCTGCAACTTCTGGAATCTGCATTTGGGTTTTTCTAGGATACGGGGTGTTACAATATAGATCCACTCACCCACTATGTGGACCATTTACTATTATATGGTTTTAATAGATTCATCTACGTTATGGTCTTTGTTATTATCATGCAATTTGATATTTACAAATGTTGTTTGCTCAAATTGTTAAATCAAGAGAACATTTCAAATTATAAAATTATATTGATGATGTTGATTTATACCCAAGTGACTTAAACAGAAATTTTGTGCCTTTAATTATTGCTTAACCATTGGTAATGAGAACAATATTTCCAAAAGAAATTTGGTATGAGATGTGCTATTTAAAATATAACAACACTTGTACGTGTCAAGCCAACAAGAATCCTTTTTCACAATTGGTTCAGGGTCAGCAATCAAATAATTCTCATCTAGAAATTTAAACGTGTGGTATATTATTCAATTGCTCCATTGATTATACCGTGAGTTTACGATATTTCTAATACATTTCACTTACAAGTTGTGTGTGTCTAGGGGCTTTTTGTATTGGTTTTTATGTGTTTACATCATATTTTGCAGGAAAGAGGTTCAGGCATGGAAGTAAAGAGACAGCTGAAAGAAATGCAGAAAAGGGCATCTACGGAGGTGATCTACGGACCGTAGGTCCATTGACGCTCCGTAGATGGTGGTTGTAGATCAGCAGGCAAGGCAAATCAGGGAATTCTGACCAAGTATGGAACCACGGTGACCATTGACGGTCCGTAGATTTATCTACGGACCGTACTGTTGATCCGTAGATTGATACTGCAAGGGTTCCAGTACCTGATTTTTGAAGATTCTAAGTATGGAGCTACGGAAAGGGATTGATGGACCGTAGATCGATCTACGGTATCTACTACAGTTCTGTCGTTTGCTTCAGAGAAACTGATTCTTGGAGGCTGAAATATTTTCTAAGTGCTGGCTGACGGAAGGGACTCATGGACCGTAGATCCATTGACGGTTCGTGAGTCAGTCTCGTGGAATGAAGACGCGTGCCTGAACAAACTTTCCTTATTTTGTTTCCCTTTTTATTTAGGACTTATTTTCTATAAATAGGGTATGTAAACCTCGTTTTTTAGGGAGTTTTTTTATTATTGTGATTCTAGTTCTTGACTTGGGAGATTAACTTGCAATTTGAGCAATTCTCAATATTCTAAGTTTGTTTTGAAGATTTTGGTTTTGCAATTCAAGTAGAATTTATGGGTTTGTTATTCTTCTTACGTAAGTTCATAATTCTTTCATCTAAAATAATGAATTGTTTCCATATGATTATGGGTAACTAAACTCCACAACTAGGGTTGTGGGAACCATGAGCGATTAACAAAGTATGAATAGTAACTGAGCAATTATTGAATAATGTTGTTGCATGCATTGATCATTCTTTCGTTTAGAAGTCTTTTTAACGAGTGCACGTGTTAGAACTCGCCTTGTTGCTACTTGCCGGATCAAGGAGGTAATCAACAAGAAAAGAATTATCAACATAGATTTAGTGTGATACTATCTAATAGGCTAGTATCGATTGGTGCAAAGTAATAACTAAGCCA